>JAMXBD010000507.1:600000-891676 GCA_024138025.1 Combretum micranthum
ATGGAAGCCTTCGCGTGACTGAGGTGGTCATTCTTAGGCTTTAATATTGTGTACGGCGGACTGCCACGTTTAGGGTACCCTTCGGGGCGGGACAGAATGGCTTTTTAAATCACACTCACTATCCATTTTAGTGGACTTAGAAAGTACTCATAATTTTTTATTAGAAAGTACTCATAATTTTTTACAAGAAAGTATGGCTAGGAAACTTAGAGTCCCTAATTTGGGTGTTCTAAAGTTCAAAGTGATGTTAGGTAATGGAGACTTCTTAGAGTGTATTGGATTGTGTTGTAAAGTAAAGATTTTGAATCAAAATCATTATTTTTCAGTAATCTATTATGTCTTGTCTTTACAAGGGGTAGATATGATTTTGGGTGTGGAATGGTTGAAAAATTTAGGTCTAGTAACAATGGATCACTCCCAGCCAACTATGTATTTCGGCTTAATGAACATATGTGTATGCTCCAAAGAGAGACACAACTAGTCAATGGTTCATTGCAACCAACTCAATTACAAAAATTGGTTGTTTCTAACCAATACATATGTTTATGTAGTTTGATGGCTCGGACTGGAATTTCTTCAATGGAATCCGCTAGAAATACCAACATTGATGAAGTTTTGGGCAAATTCTTAGAGGCATTTTGTAAACCCCTGAAGTTTTGTGATCGAATTAAAGACCTAAACCCTAATCAGAAGTCAACCGGATTCTTAAGTCAACCAAACCTTAGTTTACCGTAACCGCTTAACTCCGGCATTGCTGTTTTCTCAAGCCCTAGAAAATGAAGTTGGAAAAGTTAGCTATAATAGTTCGTAATAACTATAGGTTATATAAACATACCAGATTGAAGGAATTTGAGTGTCCTTTGAACCCAATCGGACATAGTTCTTGAAAAACGTGTCCGGAAGCTCAGAGTAAGAAAAATTTCGAATATACCATTAGACTCATAAAAATATGAGATTTCCAAAAATATCAATTTCGTAATTTTTCGGTAAGTAAAAATATCAGATATCGCTTTTATACGCGTATTTTCTTACTACCGGCATTAAATTGTCGTGTCTACTTTTACATGATACTATTTTATACTATTCTACACTATTCATCTATCTCTACTTTTTCTTACAACCTACTCTTACAAACCATACACCTATTTCTTACACATTTTCATTTTCAATACAACTTCACATCTTTCATTTCTTACTTTTAATTAACAAAATAACAAAAAAAAATAAATTTCTCCTCCCCCAATACACCAAAATTGCACCGGCCACACCCCCTCCATGCCTCAATTTGTTTTATTTTTCATTTATTTAATTAACACAAATTATCTTCCACATTTTCCTATAAATACCCCCTCATACCTTCACTTCTTTCACACCACTTCTACACTAAAGTTAATATACCAAAATCTCTCCCAAAATCTCTCAAGAGTTCTTTCAAGAAGTTCTTCCTAGTTTAGCTCCTTTTTGGTAAAAATTTCTCCAAGCTTTCCTTATGTTCATCTACTTAGTATGAGCTTAGTGTATGTTTTCCAAAACCATGAAGGTTAAGAAAGCAACAATAGGTTCATACTTTGTTTTTGTTCATAATCACAATTCCTTTATGTTCTTTTATGTTTCTTTTATGATCATAACTATTTAAATATCTATATAGCTATATATATATATATATATATATATTTAGAGGATATAAGCTCATTGTCTTGCAATTTATTTACCTTTCATACAATTCATTTACTTTATTGCAATTTATTTATTCTAAGTTGTTTTTAAGACTAGTCATTCTAGTCTTAGACTTGTCCTCATCAAATCAAAACAATTCTTTTTCTTTTTCTTTTCGGTACTAGTCTTTTCTTAGTCCCGGGGTACCTTGATGAAGCTAAGGTCTCAATACATGATTTACTTTCTTATTTGTTTAATCTTTCAAGTTATTATGTTCCTTTATATTTCTATAGTTTATGATTCATATTCATGCATAAACATAATATTTTTGTCTTAATAAAAATAAATGGGGAAGTGTTTTCATAAACTAAAAGTCTTGTTAACTAAAAATAGGAAATAGATTTCCTAAAAACTCATGAACATGCTTGAAAATGATTTTTCTTAAATAAACAAAAGGTTTTATGAAAACTTATCTTTCATCAAGAAATAGAAATTCTTTTGAAATCATTACAAGAAACAAAAATATCATTTTATTACTTTTTGAATCCAAGTTTAGAAAATAAAACCACACCTTAGGAACTTAAAGTAATTACAAGAGATTAAATTTAGAAAAAGAATATTTACCACAAATAACTCAAGATCTTTCAAAAGTAAAATGAATATTCCAATAAAATCTCAAGTTCAAAGTCTTTTAAAACCTTACTTTTCATAAGTTGAGACAACTTCATTTACTTCATCCATTTGTTATGAGTCATTACATATATGTATATATCTTTCAAAAAGTTTGCAAAATACTTGAAATATTCACCTTTTCAAATGAGCCTTATTTACAAGAAGGAAAACAAGACTTTGCAAATTCGTGGCAAATCTGGTCGCTACTTTTTCAGATCCTAAACGACCTAGTTTTATGAAAATAAGCTTAGAAATGTGTAGATCTTTTTGAGTAGGTAGAAAACGGTATATTATATGCGAAATTCCGAGTTAAAATGAGCAAGTTATGGCCATTTTAAATTGGAATTTTCCCTTATACGATTTTACTGCGATTTTAGAAAAGATTAGAATCTTCAAGAATAGAAGTCTTATGAAAGACTCATTTTGGGTATTTCATCTTGTCTAGGTGACGAGGGACCTGAGATCGTCTATCCGGATGACTATTTCGATTAGACCTACCAATTATGAAGTGAGTTAATTCTTTTCCTAAGTTACATTTCCTTATTTGTGCTTGTAATTAGTGGCACCAGCAATTTAGGAAAAGATAAATGAACAAATGTCATGAAATAATTGTTGAATGAAAATTAAGTATATCGAAAGACGATATGTTAAATAAAAGTGCGACTCTCGTATTGATATGATGAAATTATGGTTGATCACCTTTAACATGAATTCAACTTATATGGTTAAATGTTTAATTGAAATTTATTCATGCATATCATACTTGTGAGTCGCATTTTTTTCGCTACTATTCTTCGTGTGGGGAAACGAGGAAGTGGTAGTGTTGGCTAGTAGGAGCCGGTAAGTCTACATAGGCCAGTAGGAGCCAGGAAGTCTACAGGGCAAGCAGGAGCTGGCAAATCTGTAAATATTAATGATCGTATGGGCCTGTAACCACCCAACCCTTGTCATGGAGGGCGTTAAATCCATGCTGCACTTGATTTCCGGTTAATCTTGTGTATTTGGTTGATTATGTGATTGGTGCATTTCATATGCTTGAATTAAATAACTTGATTGTCATATGGAAATGTTATATAGTTAGGAATTATCTCACTAAGCTAGATTTGCTTATACCCTTATAGTTTTCTATTACAGTATGATTATCTATGGTTGGCCCCAAGGAGCCCAGTATGCTAGGTATGAGCTTATGCTACTAGGAGTTTTTGGAAGAAGTTTTTGTATTTTTAGTTTTGAACATAGACTTTTAGGAAAAATCTCTACAGTAGACTTATGTGGTAGTTATGTTTATTTTGTTTAATATAGTGGAACAAAGACTTTAAGGGGGGGGGAGGGGGGGGGAGGGGGGGGGGGAGGGGGGGGGGGAATGCCCTAAGTGATGTATGAACTTATTATTGAATGAAGATTTTATATTTATCTATTTAAGTTCATGCTTGCTTTTGCTATCTATTTAAACGTAATACCCCTGCGAGTGTCTTACTATCTTGGAAGCACGTTTTGCATATGATATCGAAGCTCCTGCGTGACTACGGATTGTCATTCATGAGCTTTAATATTATATGCAGCGGACTGCCACATTTAGGATACCCTCTGGGGCGTGACACATTTGCAACTCTATCATCATCGACATCGTTGTGTGATGTCTAGCATCTCTCAGCATCCTGGGAACACCATCAAACATGTTGATTTTTATGGTACCAATGCATGTAACCCTGCAAGAAGTGTTATTACCTAATAAAACAACACCTTTAGAAACTTTTTCATATGTAGAAAACCAGTCCCTGTTGGGACACATATGAAAAGTACAACTAGAGTCCAAAATCCACTCTTGACTAGTATGTAGGTCATCAACAAATGTAACAAGGAGTTCACCAACACTATTGTCCTCAACAACATCAGCTTCACATGACTTCTTTGGTTGTTTTCCTTTCTGATTTTCATAATCTTTATTGTTTTTGTTCTGCAATTTGTAACATTCTGTCTTGATATGGCCCTTCTTCTTACAATACCTACAGGTCTTATTTCTATTGGAAGACTTCGGTCTTCCTCTTGAATTTCCACCAGTGTTGCATTCCTAACTCTTACTCGAGTAACCAAACCCTCAGCCTTGGACTCGGTTCCAAGATGTTTCGTTTTCTCAAAAGATGCCAATTCATCATAAACCTCCTCGACGGTAAGAGTATCTCGACTATGCAATATTGTGTCTATGAAATTTGAATATGAAGGTGACAAAGAGCACAAAAGGATTAGGGTTGGATCTTCTTCATCATATCTGACATCCATAGTTTCCAAAATGAAGTAGATATCCTAAAAGACGTTTAGATGATCATCCATAGATCCACCTTAAGACAACAATACGAGTATAGTCGTTGTTTTAAGTGCAATTTGCTGGTGAGACTTTTTTCATACAAAGTTGCTCTAATTTTAACCATAACACAGCTATTGTCTTTTCCTTCCACACTGTAAGATTTGATTTAAGAGATTAAGGTGGATTTATGAAAGGGCTTTATATCCTTGCATTTCTTCTCTTCTGGTGTCTACGATAAAGGCATTTTATCAAACCTTAAAAGTGCATCATCCAAATCCATCTGTGTGAGAACCGCTCGTATCTTAACTTACCATAAAGAAAATCTTGTGTTGCAATCTAGCAGTGGCATATCGTATTTGACTGAAGCCATTGTAGAGAAAGACAAAATATCAAAACTTTTGCTCTGATACCGCTTGTTGTGATCCTGTATGACAAACAATGACAGAAAATAAAAGTGATAGAGAAAATGCATACACAAGATTTAACATGGAAAATCCAAATTGGGAAAAACCATGGGCAGAGGAGATAAGAAATTCACTAGTGTTGAAGAAAGGAGTACAAGGTTGATTACAATAGATCCTTTTTTTTTTTTTTTTAATCTCAAAACTCCTAATGCTCAAAAGGGAAAAGTGTTTTTCACACATAAAAACCCTCTCGGAAGGTCAAAAGACTCAAATCTCCCTTAAATGTATAATTAATATACAATAAATGACTAATAAATGTATAGTCCAATTTACATTAATAGTGGCCTTAACTCCAAAAAATTGACAGTTTTGACTAAATTGGAGTCACAAATATCAACATTTGAGATGATGTCAACTTTTGCAATTTCTCATTACTTTTAGAAAATTTACTGAATGTAGAACTTAAATCTCTTGAGACTTCATCAATTCTCATTCTAAGAACCTTAATTTCCTTTAGTAAAATATTGTTTTTCTTAGTTAACATAGCTTGTGCTTCACATAGACTTTTATTATCCATGTGTAGAACTTCTGTATCATGATTAAGAATATCATTTTCATCAAGCAAAAACTGATTTTTTTGTCATATAACTTCTTTTTTCTTTTTTCAAGGATTGTATCTTTTCATTAGCCTTAGACAAAGCCTTTAATATTTGTTTAACTTGTTTTCCAAAACTATTAGGCATTTCATTTTTAGATTCAGAAGATACCTCAGATAAAGCCATAAAAAACATATTTGCTTCTCTATCTTCTTCTAATTCATCATCCAACAGAAATTTTCACTTGTCTAGATCACTCCATGTTGCCATGAGCGCTTTTTGTTTCTTTTTATATTTCTCCATCTTTTTCAGCAATATAGGGTACTCGTACATGATATGTCCTACTTTCTTGTATTCATAACACACTATCTCCTTTTTATTTTCCTTCCTTTTGTCTTTGTCTTTGTCTTTGAACAATTTTCCTGCATCATACTTATAACAGTCATTAACAAAATGTTTGCTTCCTTTAGAATGCTTATCTTTTCCTTTCATTAATTTGAAAGTCTTCTCATAAGTAAGCCTATATCCTTACATTTGCCTTTACTTTCAAAATCATTGTCAAATTCTGGATCATTTTCAATAGCCTTAAAGACAAAGGACTTCTGCTCTTTTCTTTATCATTTTAATGTTTGAGTTTTGACTCATATGCTTGCAGCTTCTCTCTTAGTTGACTTAAGGTTAATTTATCCAGGTCATGGGCTTCTTCAATTACATTAGTCTTGAAGTCCCATGTAACACACCCACATAGGGTACCCTAACAGTATCGATGCATCATGTAACAAACTAAAGTAATAGACATTTGCATTAAATCACCTGAGGCTTTTGGAAAGGCACATGAGCATTGTACAACTAAAATGCCCTATAGCATGGAAAGCTATAACAGGATCAATAGATTGTTTAAAATAAGAAATATTACACACATATAGATCATATACAAGAATAGCATTACATATCACTTAGATTGAGTTTTTAACTATTACATCAAAACTACAAAAATATTGTTATTAGATTGTTCTTTACATAAAATACTATGCTCTTTCTCCAGTCAAAGTCTTGACTCCTTTGTTAACTTATATCAACACCAACTTCTGAGTATAGATCAACTCTAATGAACCCCGTAAAAGGTGAGCAAACCACTACTCATTGAATAACCGGATCTCAACACTTATCAAACAAAGCCAAACAAGTTAAGTAAATAAAATACAACAATCAATCATATGTAACAAGTATAATCTTGGATAATCGAAATTCAAATAGGTGTGGATTTATGCCCTCCTACTGGGATTTTAGGGATTAGTCAACAAGTAATTCACATCTAGAAGAGACTAAGAGCTAAGGAAGGAGGAATATCATTTATCTTCCCCTTTTAATTTATATTTAAGTGTCTTAAAACTCAACTTAACCTTAGAAATTAGAGACTTCACTAAGTATTAGCCATTTCATGTCAACATCACAGGCAACTTTCCTTTGGGTACCTACTTAGTTCCTGTAGAATCAAATAGAACATTGATAACCTTACATAGAACAAAAATTTCATTTCTCTTACTAGAAAAACTAAGCATTATCATAGAACTGAAATGTCTATACGTAACATGATTACCAATAAATGCAGTTTATGTAGTTGTGCAATGCATGCCCATTTGGTTTAATGGTCGAACATGATTAAGTCTAATTATTCAATGACTATACAAATCTCAAACAATTCTCAATACACATTTCACTGTCATTAGCACACAAAAGGTTATCACTCCTTTGCTGGAATTCTTTGCAATCATCTATGCATTATTCTCATCATACACAGCCAATTACAATTGTAATTAGAACTAGCGCCACTATTTCACACACACAAACGATGTGAAAAGATCAGAGTTACTTACCTGTGCATTTTTCCTTACTTGTCGTAATAGTTTATGGAAAAATCTTGATCTTAATCTATAGTTTCTATGAAATAAAAAACATACATTACTATGTATATAACTAAATAAGAATTCCTATTAGTGCTTAAGTGTCTTAAACTCATGTCATAATTTCCTTAATTTATTTGTCCTTTAGAAATTATAGGGCACTATGGATAGGTGGCTACGATATTTCTGCTAGCTGGTTAGTAGACAGGGGTTTAGGGGCAGCATCCCTTGTGGAGTTTCAAGGGCGGCACCTTGGAAAGCAAAACAAATTTGGAAATCTAGGTTCAAGAAATTCATAAAAAAATTTACAAATTTAGTCATGGCATCAATCATAGGCGTTACCATGGGGTTAATTGTGGGCGTGAGCCATGTTGCAATTGAAGCTATAATCAAAGTTCACTTCCCTTTGATTTTGATCACAGACACTTGGTGTCTATTGTGGCTTAGAACTGCCGGCATAACTTAAGCCATGATATGTTTTATAAGCAATACAATAAACTCATTTTACTTCACTTAACAAACTAATTTCTCCCTAGATTGATCTATAAATTAGTGTGTGGCTAAGGATTGATTTAGTATAACCACTTCAAACATAACTATATCTAACAAATTTACTAGTTAAACTTAAATCTATCTTTCTTTCATTTAACCAAAGTTCCAGTGTGAGTATCAAGTGTAGTTTTTCTTAATTTTATAGCATAAATTGTCATGATTGTTTTGGTTAAATAAAGTTATACTAGTTCATTAACTTAGGATATCTACTAAACTTAGTGTTTTACTCCTAAACAATAAAATATGAATGTGTACTATTGTATTTGACAAAGATAACTTACTATAGCTTTAAAAATAAAATTACCTTAGTTTGACTGATGCATTTTGTGTAATTGCTTTACTTACTTTTTCAAAATGCACTGGAGGTATACTATAGCTTTGAAAATAAAATTACCTTAGTTTGACTGATGCGTTTTGTGTAATTGCTTTACTTACTTCGTCAAAATGCACTGGAGGTATACTACAGCTTTGAAAATAAAATTACCTTAGTTTGACTGATGCGTTCTGTATAATTGCTTTACTTACTCCTTCAAAATGCACCGGAGGTAGTGTTTGGAATGTGATTTATTAAACGTTTTATGATATTGAAGGTGAAAATTTAAAGAAATGGTTTATATTTTAGTTGTCAATGTAGATAAAATGAAATAGAGGGTTTCATTGTAAAAATAGCAGCAAAAGGAGTTTGTGTTTATCCAATCTTATGTTTGATAAATGATATATTGTACTAGTTATATGAAATTATATTAGTATAGTAGATTTTTAAAAATTTTGTATTTATCTTCTAGAGATGATGACGTTCGGCTGGTGTAAATTTTTAAATTATAGTTACTTATTTCGCAAGTAAGAGAGAGTAAAATGTACTTAGTTTGAAAATGTCATTTCCAGCAATTAATAAATAAAACATTTTGAAAAGTCAACAAGTTTACTCTCTTCATTATTACTTATGGTGAAACATATATCATCAAACATTTTAGGCAGTTTTGAAAGAAATTTAAGTGTAGATTTGGGAAATAAGTTCTATAATGTACATAAGATGAACAATTTATGATATCAAATAGATATTACTTAATGTACAAATAGATCATTAATTATTTCAAGACAATAATATTAAAGACAGAGTGTAAGTTTCAAATCTCATTAAAAAATTAGGTTTAAAATTAATATTTAATGTTTTGTATTTATGCAATTTATTTCTAAGTTATTATTAACTATCTAATCTACACTAAAGATTTAGTGGTTCACACTATATTTTAGGATTATATAACCATATTAGTAAAATGTTGCATGTATCATGTAACCTTGTCTTTGGTATCTTTTATTTTCTTGGAAATTTATTTTCCTAATGTCTAAACTTAAGAAAATCTTAGGGATTACACTACAAACTAGGCTAAATCTCTAAGATTTTTCTTACTAGTTCATTGTCATCAAATTTTTTTCTAAGCAAAGCAAGCTCATTAGTAATTAAAGTAATAATTGGTTTTGAATCAAAATAATTCATGGTCTTGCATTAAAGCTCCTCTCTTGGTGTCTTTGATCATAGTGGCACCTTCATAGGTCCCCCATAATTTGTCCCATAGTTCTTTAGTAGTTGAGCATCATGACACCATGGCAAAGATAGATTAGGAAATGCTCATCAAGATCTTGTTCTTGGCATTGTTGTTCAATTCGGCCTTTTTTCTTTTCGTCTTCTGTAAAAATTGGACTTTCTTCAAGCATAAGTTCTCGATCGCCATATTGGATGATCTCCCACAATGTGAAATTTGTGGCTTTAATGTGTGTTTCTATCCTGTCATGTCCTAAAGGATACCTTAAACGTGACAGTCCCCGTGTACAATATCAAAGCTTAGGAACGACTTCCTTAGTCACATAAAGGCTTCTATATCATACACAAGGCGTTCAACACATCAGAGAGAACACACTGGAGTAGTGTAATTTACATTGATAACAACTAAGAAACAAAATAAGAGGAATAGTTAACGTAAAACATAAGCAAGGTCAATTATAATTCTTAGGGGCATACCCCCACTAATGGTCTTCATGACTATAAAAATACACTTCCTAGAAATCTCCAAACAGTAACATGTCATATATTACTCATAAAGAAATTACATGAAAGTACATCCATCCTATGGTTCCACTCCTTCCATAAGAGCTTCAAAGGTCCACCCATGATTTCTTTAATATTTCGATCATCAGACGTAACCGCAACATACATGTTTCAACAAAAGCCGATGTGGGTGTAAGCTTACAACGAGCTTAGTGAGTTATTCCCTTTTATTCGCATCATGATTCCAAACAAGTTTATTAATTTTCACGCATCATTATGCATGCTATGTAACAATCACATAATTACACAAATATATATAGTTATTCGGAAACCATATATAGAATGGATTTACCCCTCCATATCGAAGATTGGAGAATTTAGGTACAAAAATCCTTGTCATCTTCAATACTAGTCCCCAAGCACTCAGCTCTCAATGATTGATCGATGCCACTCATCTTTGGGATGTATCCCTGGTATGCCTTAGTTTCCTAAGAATGAGCTTGATCTCTGGCTTTTTCGATTCCTCGCGTAGGAGTAGCAGTCCTTATGATATGACTCGACGGATGCAATACGTGTCCATTTAATTTATATTAAAGCCGAGTATAATTATGGTAAACTTAAAGATGATCAAATAATCATTATACACACATAAGTAACATGTAATATTAACAATATACTTAAACAATCATTTGTGGATTCCGATATGCTTAGCATTCATTGTCACACATACATAATGGCATATACATATAAACCCACACCCCCACACACATCCATTTTATCTTGTACTTATAAAACTAGTGCAACTATCTACAAGCACAAGCAAGGTAATGAAATTTAGAGGGAAAACTCACTCGTCCATATCGCAGTTTGTTTAGTCATAATAATCCTTAGGAAGGAAAATCTCGCATTCTTCGTCACCTAGACAAAAGAAAAACCCGGAATAAGTATTTCATAGAAATTCTACTTAACTTTTCTAATTCTATTTGGTTATTTTCGTTAAAATTAGGATTATGTGAAATCCCAATTTAAAATGGTCATAACTTGCTCATTTTAATTCGAAATTTCGCATACAAGATGTTGTTTTCTATCTACTTGAAAAGATCTATATATTTTTAAGGTTATTTTTAACATTTGAAGTCATTCGGGTTGAAAAACAGGTCAGTACAACTCTAGCACGAAAATTCCAACCTCAATTTGTAATTTTTCTCAATTTTATTTCATAAAAAATTCTATATCAAACATATAAATATTTATATAGTTAAAAATTTATTTTAATATATATATATATATATATATATATAAACTCATATTATATGCATGATTCTAATATTTTTGTCTAAAAAATAAATTTGTAAATAATCTTTGTGAAAGATAGAGTTTTGCGAAGATCATCATTTAACGTGTGATTTAATTGCTACCTTGTGAATATATGATTCAACAATAAGAAAATAATAATGATAGTTCAATATATATTTTGAATTCTTAAAGGTCTCATTTTTTAAAAGAATTTTATCTAATAATTTATTTACAAGACATGGATTTATTCATTGGTAGCATGAAACCCTAAGTATATTTCCTTATAGAAAATATCTTTAAGTTCGTTTCCTAAACAAAGTTTTAATTCTTAGATTTTGTAAATATGAAACTCAATTAAAGAAAATCACGATTCCATATTTTGAGTTCATAAATATTTTATTTTCATGATAAACTTATTTTAAGTAATTTTTTTTTTTAAATATGAACCTTTATGTAGTTGTGAGGAAAAATCATCCTAAGTTGTATAACAAAATATTTCAAGTTTTATCATATGAGGAAAATTAAGTAAATGACTTATTCTAAGCTTTTATGCTTATAATATTTCTTTCTTAATTCGAAATTTGTCAACATTGGACCTTTAGGGGTTGTTGAAAAATCTTTAGTTTGCTACAAGTGAGTGTCTATTTATTATAACTATTATTTCCTTAATTTTATAAACGAAAATAAATTTACTTCTTAAAGTTTAGTTCCTTAAGTAGTATATTGATTTTATTTTTAAGTGGATTTTAACTAGTGAGTGGATTTTAAACTTGACTTAGAAAAGTTGTTTGGTTCTTAGTGTTTGTTAAAGTGTTGGTGATAATCTTACAAATAAGTTTTTAAGAAAAGTTTGCATAATAAAGAATTATTAATATTAAGGTTTTATGATAAATTTTATCTTAGTAATTTGAAAAGAGAGTGTGCAATGGCACTATTTAATTAAATCTTAAAAAGGTCTACGATATTAACACTTAAAGATTTATGATGAATTTGTCTAAATTTTTGAAGAGAATTTGTTGAAGTAAAATTTCTAAGTTTTAATAGAAACTTTTCCTGAGTAACAAAATTATTTTATTATAAAGAGTCTAGTCATATTTTTCTTTATTAAAGAAGGAATTCCTTTTATTTTATTTAGACAACAATAAGATGTTCATGCATGAATATGAACTTAGAGTTAAGTACCATGAACAAAATAATTCATATAAAAGATAAAAGACATAAGGATTAAATATGCACATAATAAAAGTCAGGTACTGGGAAGTCTTAGTTTATATCAAGACTTCCTGGACTTAGACATGGGCAAGTCCTATAAAAAAAAAAAAAAGAAAACAAATAAGAAAATCATGAGAGTCTTAGATTTATTTCAAGGCTCCCCAGACTTAGATTATAGACAAGTCTAAAAGAAAGAAGAAAAATTATTTTGACTTGATGAGGACAAGTCTAAGACTAGAAAGACTAGTCTTAATATAGTAGCATGAAATAAATAAATAAATTGCAAAGTATAAATAAACAAAAGTTATGTTAGTAAGCTTATATGCTCTAAGAAATATATATACATAAATATATTTAGTAACATATAGGAGTTAGATTATAACAATAATAACAATATAACAACAATAAAATAACATAATAACATAATGAAATTTTGTGCATGAACATGAACAAAACATGAACATAGTGTTGCTTCCATAACATTTATAGTTTTAAGAAACATATACCATTGTCATGTTAAGTTACATGACATGAAGAAAAATTTTTGGGAATTTTTACCTAAGGTTAATGGAGGATTTGAAGATAAAAGAAACAAATGGGTAGTGTGTTTGATATTTTTCTCAAACAAAAGTGGATGATAGAGAGCATTTGAGAGAGAGTTTTTAGAGAGAAAAGTTGAGAAAAAAATTTGGTAGAGTTTTGATATGTTTTATGAGAAGTATGAAAGAAGTGGAGGGAAATGAGATATTTATAGATGAGTATGGAGAGAAATTAGATGCAATTAAATAAATTGAAAAAAAAAATATAGAAGAGGAAAGAGGGGGCATCGATTTTGGCATTGGAGAGAGGGAGAAATTTATTTATTTTGTTGTTTTGTAATGAAAAGTAATAATATATAAGATACGAAAGATATAAAGTAGTATTGAAAATGGAAATTGTAAGAAAGTAGATGTATGGGTAGTAAGAAAAAGTAGAAATAGATAGATAGTAGTGAATAGTAAAAATAGTACAATGAATAGTAAACTAAACAAATAAAATACCGGTAGTAGTAAAAATACGTGTAAACAGGCTATATCAGATATTTTTAGATACCGAAAAATTTTGAAACCAATATTTTTGAAATCCTCATATTATTACGAGTCTACCGGTATTATCAGAATATTTTTATTATTCAGTGCACTTGGACATGGTTTTCGAAATCTATTCTGGTTCATGTCTAAAATGAACTTAATTTCGACGAATATGATATTTTTAAGCTTTACTATATTAATACGGGCTATAAATTATTATTAACTTAATTTTATTGTTTAAAGGTTTAGAGTGCGGGATTACCAGATCTAAATTCACTAGAGTTTGTTATTACTCTAGGTTGACTTTAGGGTTCCAGTTTGACTTCCGGCTTTTTAATTTATTTGTGAGATCATAAAATTTTTGGTTTTTTGACCACGTTATATTTTTTTTGTTCAAAATTTATGTTTTACTTCATTTTTTTATTTATTTAATATTTTTCAGTTCCCATGATTGTTTAATCGAGTCTAGGGTTATGGATTGACTATGTTTGACTTTTGATGGTAATTGAAAATTTTTATTCTAAAATTCATCGAAGGGTTTAGTATTTTATCATTGAGTGTTATTTGGATATATCATCTTGATTTATGTGTTAGAGATCAAATAGATGATTTTAGCGTACGGATGTCGAATTGAATGATTGTTAAATTTTTCATTTTGTTTTTTAGAATTTGATTTTAACTTGGGTTGGTTTTCTTGGTTTTGGTTTTGATATTTAACTCTAGGGTTATTTTCTAAGAATTTTGAAAAATTCAAGGGTTCACACATTCATTATTTCCAATAGGGAAAATCATTGTCGTCAAAGAACAGCATGCGATTTGATGCAATAGTAATCGTGTTTAATCATCAAACTATTAAATTAAAAGAGCTTATGCTCTAATACCAAATGTGAGTCACAATTAACAAACAAAACGGGGAGGCTCGAGACTTATAGAGGTTCCTCCTTATGAGTCAATCCTCTCTTCTAGCTCCACTGGTAGAGATTCAGTTTTCCACATCAATTGTTCTACTAATCCAAAAACAATTGAGAGATTATAAAACCCAATGCTATATTGCTCTATCTCATAAGCCTCACCCTAGACTAAACACAGATCTACAAGATACTAGATGTAATCTTCTCAACTAAACACAAAACCTAACTCTCACAAATAAAGAGTCAACGATAGTTTAATGGGATACAATAGAATCTTGAAAAATTAAGTATAAAAACGTAAGTAGGGCAACTTCTAAAACATGTTTTGAAAAAAGCTCTAGAAGAATATTAGTAGTAAGATGAGTATTTTGAGTGCTTGCTCTGTATCTTCTGATTTTGAGCTTTCTCTCAATTTAAATTGCTTTTATAACGTCTCTTTGATGATATTTTGGATGTATCTTAAAAAAATCTTCAAAACAGATAAGCACTTTATCTTCTTGATTTGAATGTTTGAAGCTTGGAAATATCCCACAATATTTGGTCATTCTTATCTTGAAGTTATCCTTGAATAAAAGACTTTGCCCATTCTTCAATCTGTTGCTGCCTTTATCCATTAAGATGATTTTGAATTTTAAAACCGTTGCAAATATCTGAAATTTGATGAAACCACATGATATTAAAGCTTCATAAAATCTAGAAATAAATTGTTGTGCATATCTTATCTTCTTTATGATAACTGTTATCTTGATAAAGATAAACTTCATCTTTAGTATTTATCTTCCACTAGTTCATTTAATATCTTCATGTTTGAATAGATATGTCTTTGATAAATAATATTAAGATATTGGATAATAAAATTACTTGAACATCTTATTATAATTCACAAGTTCCGAATTTATAAATCATCTAGTCCCCATGGATTTAAAAACCTCATTGAGTGGAACACATTAGATGCATTACCCAAATATACCTAATAAGTGGAATTGGGTCTTCATCCTTATGAGAAATAGAAGTAACTTGTTGTGCATAAAGTCCTTTTTAATAAGCTATAAGTCTTTTGTGCAAGTTCTGATATAGGATCTGATAAAACTTCTGAAAATTTTTTTGGTAAACCTTCTAATATGAAATACTAAATTTGCATACTTGATAAAATAGAATAGATATCTTTTATTCTTTTTTGTTATCATCGAAACTATAAAGAGAATAACCTAACATCCTAAATATCAATTGGATTATGATAAATATTGGTTTTCTAAATGAAAATCTCCTCAATAAATACAAGTTCACATCTTTACTACATGATGTATTTGAATAGTCTTCAAAATATCAACCTTTAATGTTGGAATTGACCCATCACATCATCATCACTGTATATCTAATTGCATCTACATATTATCATTAATCATCCATCTAAACCACCAAATCATACCATCACCAGCTTAATTTAAAAATGCACCTTCAATAATGTAAAGAGCACACTTGTTCAAAATCATTGTATTTCACACCTACGCAGGGTACCGAAGGAGTATTGATACTCCATGTAACAAACTGGAGTCATGGATATTTATTTTTAACCATCTGATGCTTCCAGAAAAGGGCACATAAGCATTGTACAACTAAAATGTCTCGTAGTGTGGGCATTTATAAAGGTTGTTTAAAGTAAGAAATACATTGCATAACTCTTATATAGTCGTTAACTATTTCATCAAAACTATACAAACATTTTCCAAATTGTTTTTATATAAATACTAGTTATCAGTTTAGTCCAAATCTTGGCTCCCTTGCTAAAATATATCAGCTCCAACTTCCTGATATGGATTAATCCTAATGATCCCTATAGCCACACAAGTCTATATGAGGACAAGCAAAAACATTTTGGTGAATAACCAAATCTTAACACAATATAACGATGTCAAGCAAGTTTAATTAACAATCATATGCAATGTAATAATTAACCATATAGAACATGCATAGTTTGGATCACTGAAATCTAAACCAATGGAGATTTACACCCTCTCTTGGGGGTTAAAGCACCAACTCTAGTAATATACGCCTAGGAGAGAATGAGAACTAAGGAAGGAGAAATTGTTTTCAAGCTCAATGTAATTTTATATATACATATGAGTAATATAACTCAATTTAACTTTAGAAATCAAAAACTCCACTAAGTATTAATCACCTCATGTCAACTCTCATCAGGCGACATCCTTCTATGTCTGCTTAGTTCCTATAAGGTTGATAGCTCGGGGTAACCATTCATAGAATTAAATTCACTAGATATAACTTAGCATTACTCTAGGGCCAAGATGCTAATACATGACATGAACACCATGCAAGTGCAAGTGATGCAACCATGCAATGCATGATTATTTAATTAAATAACAAGATAATATTATGACCATTTATTAAAGCGACCATTCAATTAATGGACACTTATTAGCAATAGCAACTCAATTATCACAAGCAATGTGTGATCATTTTTATTTTAATAAGTTATCAATCAAAACAATCACTAAATAGCAAATGAGTACTCAATCCACACACATAGCTAGTTATGTTTATATTAACACATGTGAAACTATATTACAAGCACAAATAAGGTGATAAGGTCATAATTACTTACATGTGCATCTTTTCTTAGTTGTCGTAGTAGTTTATGGGAAAGTCTTGATCTTGATCTACACTTCCTATAAATTTATAAATACACATTACTATGTATATAACTAAATAAGGATTCATATTAGTGCTTAAGTGTCTTAAACTCATGTCATAATTATTTGTCTTTAATATAGGGCGCTACAAATATAATGGTCTCGTTAATCGGTAGGCAGACACGGGTCAAGGGGATAATGTCCTTGAAAACAAAACGAATTTGAAGAAATGGGATAAAAAAAATTTATAAAAAAGTTATCTTTTTGAATTGTTGGGTCAATTGTAGGTGCCATTGTAGATGCAGTTAGACACGGTACCTCTAAACCCTAAGTTTTTCCTTAAAGTCAAGTTAAAGATTAGAAATTAAAAACCAATATAGTTTAATATAAAAGCTAGAATAAATGATATAATAGATAAATTTATTTATGATAACATGCATAGAATGAATAAAATGGTATTAGAGATAAAAAAATTCCGTTAATCCATTTTAAATTGTCTATCAAGTTATTTTACTTTTAAATATTCATAGGAACTTCAATTTCTAAGCTTAACTCTTCAATTAGAAGGAATTTTATGATAAATTGTTATAAGAAAATTTTTATTTAAGTAAATTTATAAATCAAATAGATCAAATTTTGTATCAATTAAGAATGAAAGCCCAAAGCTCAATTTTATTTCATGTAAATCAAGCCCATTATCTCACCATACATAGCATACACTCACACACACAAAATAACTCTTAATGCCTCAAAAGTGAAAATCACTTTATCATATAATTGAGACAAATATCAACTTAATTTAACAATTTTTTCCCCAAAATCTCTTGTTAGCAAGTGCCACCTTTAAGCTCCCAAAACATAATATTTTCCTCTTCAAATTCATCTAACTTTGCTTTAAGTACTCATTTACAAGTCAAGATCAAATTAGCTTACCTTTGGTTTGTTGATTTGCAAGACAGATAAGTGATCAGAGCTATATTGGATATTGTTATTATCACGACCCTAAGAGGGGGCCTAATAGGATTAATCTAAAGTTATCATACCACGTGTGCAATTGTAATATGAGAACCGTCTTGCAAGTAAAAGATTATAAGACTTTACTTATTTATTAATATCTCTTACTTAAATGATACATATACATAAATTAGTATTATTGAAATTCAACTATGAAACCGATTTACCACATTCTACCAAGATCCCAGAGAATCGATATCCCATACCAAATAGTGTAAATGGGGTTTTCAATCCTACAAAATGTAACATTTTATCTATTTATACAATTTATTCAAAATTATATTCTAAGTTTATAGCAATCTAACTTTCTAGCTTCAAGAAGGTCTGATAGAGAAGTACTCTCTACACATTCTTAGCCTGTTCCTAGCTATCGTTATTCCTGCACAAAAATTATAGGTGGGAGGTAGGGAGGAGGTGAGCAAAACCATAGCTCAATAAGCCCATTCCTCACTACTATCGGTCACGTAAGTTATCAAGCATCAATTAATCACTCATGTAAATTCATCAATACACGATATGAATGTATAGATAATGAATGCAAACAACACATCTATGGGAGTCCGGAGTCATAAATGATGTAGATTTACACTGTCTCCATATCAGTTGCCTTCCATATTTACTTAACATGGGACATTTCGTTTATCTTCAACGAGGTTGCCTGGTGGTAGCATTCATCCAGACTTAACTAACGATTATATGTCGTTGCCCAACGTGTTCACGTGATTTACGCTGGTTAATATTTAAATCTGACCATCACCAAATAATGGGAATCAAACTCACCATTAGCATTCAATGGTGAATCAGGCAAGTAGGCCCCTAGTCAGGCAACATCTACTGCCCCCCGACAAGTGGACCCCCAATCAGGCCACATCCATTGTCAAATTAATCCTCAGAAACGTCACACGTTTATTTTGTAAACTCTTTTGGTAAAACTCATTTAAGAGATAAAAAAATGACCTGAGATTCTTTAACTCATGGTCTTTTGAAAATATATTTCAAAAATACATTTAATTGCAAATCTAGGACATTACCTACAAAAGGTTTCAAGCACATGCGATGGGTATATCCGATTTGTTTAGTCGAGTGATTAAACTTATTCATTGATTCGAGCGATCATGTGGATGATAACATTCACAACATTCAACCATTCATCAGACAAGCAATACAATCAATCATAACAACAAGTAGCAGCAAACACAAGCAAATAGCAGATAATCAGAAATCCCTTACCTGAGCATTCTTGTTTGTTTGATACGACCCTTAAGAATACTTGGGGTTTGAAAACTCGGATTCAATATTTCCTATGAAATGAAATAACAAATATTTATCATTATACGTGTTGTTTGTATAATGATTCCGATTGTACTCATTTATGTTCTAATTCAATTTTTATTAATTTTGGTCTATTTTTTACTTAATTAGGATTTCTAAATTTTATAAAAGATATATTCTTCCAATAAATTCATAAAATTTGCAATAATACATTTTATGTAAGAGAAGTCTTCCTATAATTTGTAGATGTCAGTTTTTAGCTTAAACCAAGTGTATTATATTCCTTTTAACTCTGTTTTTAATATATGAATAATTAATTTGATGTTCGTAATTATTTCTTTTTATTTTCTAGTATTTATATAAAATAAGCACTAACGATTTTATTTATGAGAAGTGATCCAAATAATTTTCGATTTTAGTTTTTATCATGTAATCTTCAACTAAATCTATAATATTCGTTTTAATTCGGATTTTAATATATAAATGGCATTGAAATGCTTGTTTTGAGTACTATATTATTAATTTGTATTTTATTTACTTTGTGTTTGCCAATAGATGATATTGAATATTTTAAGTCTTATTTTGTTTAATAATTTTATTATTAAGCTTTTATTATTTATGTGGTCCTTTTAGTATGTCTACTTTAAGGTAGTTGATATTCATTACTTAATCCTTATTTTTATTATGTTTCTCTTGTTTCTAATTCATGTTTTTATCTATCTTTGACGGGATCTTATTATTAGAATTTTCCAAATTTTACATTCTTTAACGCCTACTTTAATAGGAAGTTTTCTTTATTATTTACTTCGTTCGTCAATCTTATCTATCTACATAATTTGACATTTCTATTATTTATAAGAATATATTTTATCATTTATTTACTAGTTTATTCATTTTTTAACATATTTTTAGGTTCATTGAGTTAGACATGTATCAAATATATTTTAAACTTCATCATCATCATCGTCATCATCACATCATCATTATTATTATTATAAATACAAAACCGTGATATGTAGGATACAATCCTAAAAGTTTGATTTGATTTCATGTTGAATAGAGAGGAAAAACAGAATTTTAAAGTCTATACCTCCCACTTTCTGCACGGCCTGTGCTGAAGGGAAAGATGAACCATTTTGCAGTGGTTCTTAATTTTATGAGGTGATTCCCATTATACTTGTAATGTTAGGTATCTTGGTATGTTTCTAAGGTTTCTTTTGTTATATTTCATTTCATAAATCATGTTATAGATGCATTTTATCAAATATTAGATGAGTTTTATTATCATAGAATTTATTTCTTTTATGAATCGAATATTAAAGTTCTTTGTCCCTATTGTACTTGTTAGTTTTTCTATGATATTTCCTTTAGTATATAACATAGATGATTCAAGTTTGACAAATCATGAATTGGTTACCCACATACTCATAGAGTAACCGATCATGGGGGTTCCATATTTACCTTCATGTATTGTTTTAAAATATATCTTGATTGCTTATAAATCTTAGGTTGACTGAATATAACATGATTTATAGACAATTCTACCTATTGAATTTCCTTGCTTCTAAATAATGAAATATATAAGCTAGAGAATGGAGTAGGCATTACCTTGCTTTAGTTGAAAGCAAAGTGGCAAACTTCCTTTGCTATAGATGATCGAAACCTATATTGATAGACAAGGGGATGAGTTCTAAATGTTTTTAGAAATAGACTAATTTAGAAAGGAGTTTTCTTACCTTTTAGGCTTGATCCTTGACTTGAAATTTATTTAAGTTAAGTGATATCCTTGTCTTGAAATTTATGGATGGAGTACATGAAGATAAAGTGTTGTTTTCGTGTTGATTTGTTGTCCTTGGTATAGTAAACTTATGGTTTATAAAAGGAATTGGAAAGGTGGGTTTATTTTGCTTTGTGAAGTGGAGCTTTTGGTTTGATAAGGGTAAGAAAAAATGTTGATTTATTTGTTATGTTTTGTTTGATGGAAATGACTCACGGTTTGTTCCTTAAGGGGTAATGAATTTGTTTGTTTACAATTTATAATTATTGTTTGCCAGTTAATTATATACTTTAATACATAAGTGACATGCATGAATGGATGACCCTTGCACGGTAAGAATTTTACAAGTTGTGTTTGTTTTGTTAAAATTTTTGGTGCAAGTTGTGTTATTTTGTACGGTGACAATCTATTGGCCGGAACAATTGCTTTATGTCTACTAGTGAGGCTTCCAAAGTTGGTTTGTGAGTGTTAGGAAAAGCAAATTTTTAAGTCAACATGTATCTATCTATGTGTCTATTTAATGGGTTCTTATTGGAGCTTGGTGGTCAAGTGGTTTTTTTTTTTTAATTTGTTGACTAGCTTATTTCTAGAATTCTTTAAGGAAATTTGCGGCTGCAAAGAAGACAATTTGGTGTATTATTGTGTTTGATTCTTTGGAGAAATATGTGGTGAATTTGGGGACAATTAATACCAGTTATGCAAGTAGCATATGAGCTCATTTCTACATTCAATGCTTGGTGTATTTGGAGGCTTTCATTCACCAACATGTCCTTATCTATTTGACTTTAATTTGTACAATTTGCACAAATTGTTGAAGCAAACGACATGAATCTTTTCCAATAAATGCAGCTGGTTACTTTCCATCGTATATTGAAAATATCTATCTTAGTAACATACTTATATATTATAACATCTAAGTTTTCACGTATTTAACTAAACTATACGCGTATTTATATATCAGTTATACAAGAGTTTTTACTCTAAAAAATTATTTAAGGTTTGTAAAATATTACTAGATTATCTTTGAGTTTAAATTTTGAGTTTAAAGTTTACATGATTAAATAATTTTTAAGTTCTATCTTACACAATTAAGATTTTCGAGGCTCGGTAAGCTAAATTAGGATTAAAGTTCTTATAGGCTCATAATTTCCTAACTAGAGCAATGATGCAATAGAAATATTTTTTTGAAGTCTAGATTATTAGTTACGGATCTATTTTCATTCTTATCACGTATTTATAATATTAGCGGTTCATCTTTTAGTTATCATTTTATAGGCAATACGTTCAATAAAGAGGTTATCTTTTATTGATCTTGAGATATAGAGCTACTTTTAATTATATCTTGAGTTATTTGCTCAAGATGCGAAATCTTGTCTTTGAAATCTATTTGGGTCAAAGAATTTTCTCTACTACGATGATTAAGGCAATATGCATAGGTAAGTATCTAAAATCCTCTCACATTATTTGTGAATGTAATATAGTGGCATATATTTTTAAATTTAACTAGAATTGACCACATGCTCGAGGATTGGGAAAATAATACATGTTGTATGATGTGAGATTGAATGACAAGTTTAATGTTAAAAATGGTAACTATTTAATTGCTAATGATTGTGTAATGTTTATTCTTGATTGTTTAGAAATTGAATGGCCACCAAGTAAATTGACTTAAAGTGAAATTGATCATTAAAAAGAGTAGACATGCATGGAATGACATCATAAATTGCATTTGCATTGTGTTTACATTACGTATTAACATCTTGGCTATAGGGTAATACTTTAGAATGTCTAGTGAATTTGGTTAAGATTACCCATAAGTTGTTAGCCCTCTATGAACTAAGTAGGCATTGAAGGATGTTGCTTGATGAGAGTTGACATTGAGATGTTAATAATTAATGGAGTTTCTTAGTTCTAAGGAGAGGTGGAGTTTATATTACTTATATTTATTTAATAAAAAATGAGTTGAAAAGAATTTCTCCCTTCTTATTTTTTCGTCTCTTCTAGGTGTAAATGATTGGTCCTTCAATCCCTAAGAGAGGGCATAAATCTCCATGGGTTTAGATTTTGGTTATCCAAACTATGTTTGATGCATATGGTTGAAAGTTGCTTTGCATATGTTTGATAACTAAACATTACCTAACATTATCTAAACTATGATAAGATTTGGTTATTCGTTGAGCTTATTGTGCTTATGCTCCTACAAATATTGTTTATAGGATATTATTAGAAGAATCACTGTTGGGAAGTTGAAGCTAGTGTAAGATTGAAGTGAAATTTGGATAGAAGATGAAGAACGTGTTGTGTATCTGTAATGTAGTCTTTAGAGATGAAAGTTTGTAAGGACATATGTAATGAAGTTCTTTTGAGACTAAAAGTTATGAAATTGCATTAATGAAGTCTTTTGAAGACTAAGGTTGTAAATGTGTAATGTGATGATATAGGACTTTTATAAAGTTATTTTTACATGTGAATTATTGCATGCAATATCTTTCTTGTTATAATCAATCTTCGATGCTATTTTAATTATCCATGTCATGGAGTACTCCAGTGTATTATGTTTATGTACATCTATGGAAGCCACAAAGAATTTAATATGAATGTCTATGACTTCAATTTGTTACATGATACATAATCACTACTAGGGTGCATTGTGAGGGTGTGACAACACCAATTCATGGTCATTCGTAAAACTCACAACTTAAATCGCGACGCAGTTTAGGTTGAGATTGAAGCTATGGCCAAAAGTGCTTCTCCTCAATTTCTCTCTGCTTCTATAACAGTTTTAAACCATGGGTGTGATTTGGCCATGATTTTCATTACGCTTAAAACAACAACTTAGTTTATTCCACTTTATAAACTAACTTTTCCTCAATCTAAAACACATATTGAAATGCAGTTGGAGAAGGACTTAACATAACTACTTTCAACATAACTATAACTAGCAAATCTACTAGTTAAACTTAAATATATTATTCTTTTCTTTAAACGCAGTCCAAGTATGAACACTTAGTATAGTTTTTTTTTTCCTGTTTTACTTCATGATTTGCCATGTTTGTATTTGTTAAGTAAAGTTAGACTTGTTCACACGTTATACCACAACTCTTAGACATAGTCAAGGTTATAGGAAAAGTTTACACATGTTTCTATTATTTCTTAGTAAGTTTTGTTTTAATTTATTACCTTAATATATCTGCTAAACATAGTGTTTTACTCTTAAACAATAAAACATGTAGGTATACTAGTGTGTTGGACAAAGATAACTTACTCTAACTTAAAAAATAAAGATCACCTTAGTTTCACTGATGTTTTCCATGTGATCGCTTTATCTACTTCTTTAAAATATTGGAAGTAGTGTCGGATTATAATTTCCTAAGGATTTTTTTATATTGAAAATGAGAGTTTGAAGAAGTAGTTCGTGTTTCAGCTATAAACATAGGTAAATATGGAAATGAGGGTTTCACAGAGGAGTGACAGTAACGATGTTTATATTTATCTTGTTTTGTGTTTGATAAAAGATATTTTGTACTAATTATATGAAATTATATTAGTCTAATAGATTTTTAAAAATCTTTTGTATTTTCTTCTAGTGATAATGATGCCCAGTTGATGTAAAATTTTAAATTAAAACTGCTATCATGCCTGAGGGGTATCCCAAGCATGATAGCCATTGCACACAATATTGAAGCCCAGGAATGACTTCCCTAATCACATAAAGAATTATGCGAAGACTTCCATATTATGCACAAGGCATACATCACAATAAAGGACACAACGGAGGAGGGGTAAAATTCAAGAAAATAACAGAATATTTGTATACAAGAGCATTAAATATAGTTAAGTCTAAACATTCATGGATTACAACATCATAAGGGCATAACCCTACTAAATCCTCATATTCACCATAATATTACAGTCATTTGTAAAATCTCCAATAATGATAATAAAGTATCACATATTCATCATTGAGGGTTTCCAAAAGAAAATTCATTCTATGTTCTCAAGTCTTTGGTTAAAGCACCGAAAGTCCACTAGTGATTTTGTCACGCTTCAGAGGATACCCTAAACGTGGCAGTCCACCGCACGTAATATTAAAGCTAATGAATGACAATCTTAGTCACGCAGGAGCTTCGGTATCACGTGCAAGGAGTGCTTCCAAGATAGTAGGAAGCTCAAAGGGGTATTACGTTTAAGCAGATAATAAAAGCATGCAAGAACTTATATAGATAAACATGTAATATTCATTAGAATAAAAGTCTCTTATAACTTCTTAGGAGCATTCCCTCGTTCTAATAGCCTTGATCAACTAAGCCATCTTCAAAATATACATAAATATGACATAAGTCTACTACAAAGATTTTTCTTAGAAGTCTATATTCAAAACTAAATACATATAAACTTCTTCCAAAAAGTCCTAGTAGCTTTGGCTCATACTTGACAAAAGGGGCTCCTTGGTGCCGACCACAAATAATCATACTGTAACAAAAAGCTATAGGGGTATAAGCAATTATAGCTTAGTGAGATAACTCCCATCTATAAAACATTTTCATAAAACACACAAGTATTTAGACAATCATATGAGAATGCATCAATCACATGAGCAAACAAAATACACAAGATTAATCGAGTACCATTTATAGCATGGATTTTACACCCTCCATATCGGGGGTTAGGTGGTTACTAGCCCATACGACCATCAATATTTGCAGACTTACCGGCTCTTATTTGCCCTGTAGACTTTTTGGCTCCTACTTGCCCATGTAGACTTTCTGGCTCCTACTAGCCACCACTACAACTCCTCGTTTCCCCACATGAAGAATAGTAGCGAAAAATAAATATGACTCACAAATATGATATGCATGAATTGTTTTCAATATAGGGTTATTCAATTATCATCGAATTCAAGTTAAAGGTGATCAAAACAATGTTCATCATACTATTGCAAGAAAACATAAGTTATTCATCCATTCCTCTTTCGATAATCTTAGCTTTCATTCAACAACGATATCAATCAATCATGAATCCAAATCACCAACATTTATTCATTTATCTTTTTCCTTATTCACTAATGCTACTACTTACAAGCACAAACAAGGAAATGTAACTAGTAAGGGATTAACTCACTCCATGATGATTGCTCCTAGTTGAAGTAATCTTCCGGGAATGTGATATCGGTTCCTTTTTCACCTAAACAAGATAAAATACCCAAAATGAGTCTTTCATAAAATTTCTACTTTGAAGATTCTAAATCTATTTCCAATGTGCAGTAAAATCGGATTTGAAGGAAGTTCCAACTTAAAACAACCATAACTTGCTCATTTTAACTCGGAATTTCGCATATTATATACCGTTTTCTACCTACTCAAAAAGATCTATCTATTTCTAAAACTATTTTTATCGAACTAAGTCGTTTGAGCTCCAAAATAATGGTGATCAGATTCACCATGAATTTCACAAAACTTGCTTCCTTCTTTTACAAAACTCATATCAAAGAGATAGATGTTATAATAGTCTGTAAAACCTTTGGGATATATTTATATATATTCATTGACTCATATCAAATGCATGAAATTAATTAATTTGTCTCAACCATGATTTTTTGGTAAAAGTAAAGTCTTCTAAAGATTTTAGAAAAGTGAAATTTTTGAAAATTTCCTCTTAGCTTGCTAGAAAATATCTCAAGTTATTTTAAATGAGTATTTTTCATTTCCTTAACTTCATTTCCTTAGTCTTTTTAAATTTCCAAAGAATGATTTTTATTTTCTAAGCTTAGTTTCTAATACTTTTTGAAAGTAGTAATAATTCTACATTTATAGAAATAATCTCCTTATTTCTTAAGATCGTTCTACTTTTATGAAAGAAAATTTCTTAGTGTTTGTCAAACTAGTATTGACGAAAAGTGAAGTTTAGTAAAATTTTTGTTTAATCAAGAATTTCTTTTCATTTTATGACTTTATAAAATGTATGTATGTATTGTTTAAAAATTCCTATGTTCTTAAAATTTATAATGAACTCCTCTAGATTTTTAGAAAAGGCTTGTTAAGATAAATTCCTAAGTTTTTTATGAAAAAAATTACTTCCTTCATGACAACATTTATCTCTAGAGAAGAACTTCTATTTTAAGAAAACTTTTCCTCCTTTATCTTATTGAGACAAAATCAATGTGTTCATGCATGTTCGTGAATATGAAATCATAAAATTATGAAAACATAAGAAAGACATAAAAATTAAAGAAATAAGCTAGTAAAGAAATATGTCAAGTATTGAAACCTTAGCTTCATCAAGGTATCCCGGGACTAAGAATAAACTAGTTCCAAAAGAAAAAAAAAAATTGTTTTGACTTGATGAGGACAAGTCTAAGACTATAAAAACTAGTCTTAAAACAACTTGAAAGTAAATAAATTGCAAAATAAATGAGCTTATATGCTCTAAAAGATATATATAACTACATAGATATATTTAGTTAAATATATACGAAAACAACATAAAGGAAAAAGTTTCATGAACAAAAACAAAGTATGAACATGTTGTTGCTTTCTTAACCTTCATGGTTTTAGAAAACACACATTATACTCATACTAAGTAAATAAACATAAAGGAAACTTAAAAAATTATTACCGATGAAAACTAAACTTGAGAGAACTTTGAGAGAACTCTTGGAGAAATTTTGAGAGAGTAATTTTAGTGTATGGAAAGTGTGAAGGAAATGGAAGAAAGATGGGGTATTTATAGGAAAGAGTGGAAGGAAATTTGTGTTAATTAAATAAATGGAAAATGAAACAATTTGAGGAGAGAGAGGGAGAAAATTTTCTTTTTATTTTTTATTTTTTATCTTTATTAATGAAAAGTAAGATATGAAAGATGTGAAATTGTATTGGAAATGAAAATTGTAAGAAAATAAAGGTATGGTTGTAAGTGTAGGTTGTAAGAAAAAGTAGAGATGGATAAATAATATAGAATAGTAATAAATAATGTAATGTAAAGTAGACATGATAATTAAAGTACCGGTAATAAGAAAATGCATGTATAATTACGATATATGATATTTTTAGTTACTGAAAAATTATAAAACTAACATTTTTGAAAACCGTATATTCTTACGAGTCTAACAATATATTTGGAATATTTTTACTATTCCGAGCCTTGTGGCAAGCTTTTCAAAAACTGTATTTGATTGGGCTCAAAACGAATCCGTTTTAACTAATTTGATATTTTTAAGCTTTCTCATGTTATTACGAACTATTCTACATACTAATCTCTTACTTGCTTTCTTAGGGTTGCTTATACGGAATTGTCGAACTGAAACGGTTACATCTAACTAGGGTTTTGTTGACTTTAGGATTTCTGGTTGACCTTTTAATTAGGGTTTAAGCTTAATTGGTCACAAAACTTTAGGGGTTTACAGATTTGCTTGGATGTCTTGTCTCTCAGGGAAGGCCATAAGTATTCTTATTTCAATAAAGATCTATAGGGGTGTAAGCTTACAATATGCTTAATGAGATATTTCCCTGTCACTCGATCAGCATAAATAAGCAAACAAGTTTATTAGTTAAAGCATATGCTATGCACATGAGACAACCACATGAAAGTCACAAATATGTATAGTTATTCGAAATCTATACATATAATGGATTTACGCCCTCCTTGTCAAGTGTTAGAGAATTGTTTCTAAGGGTCTCCACGATCCTCTATTGCTGATCCCTAGGCACTCGCTCATAGTATTTGGCTGACATGGCTCTGAACTAAGGATCGCATTTCCCAAGTGATGTGGATTCCCTTAGAAGGAATAGGGCTAATGTCCTACCATGATTACATCCCATTTAGCTCTACATGTGAGAGAAGCAGCCTTCCGAATGTGATTCAACAAATACTATGCATGACCATTTCTTTTGTTAACATCAAACCATATTAAAGTTCATTAAAGGCGATCAAACAATTTGAACACTCATATTAACCAATCATACAAATGAATAAACTTACTTAAATAGACATTCTAGGGTTGTGATACACTTATTATCCACTTATTCACATAAGTAAAGAAACGCATGGTTAACACTTGATAACCCCAATACATATCTATTTTTATCTTTTCTTAACATGCTAGTACAATTAATTACAAGCACAAAAGGGGCAATGAATTTTAGAGAAAAAACTCACTCGTCCATAGTGAAATCTTCAATTGAAGTGATCCTTAGGAAACCCAGGTTTAGGATCTTCGTTACTTGAATAAGAAAAATCCCAAAATGAGTGTTTCAAATCAACTTCATCTATACTTTTAATTCTAAGAATTCTATTTTTTCTAAATTTCCCGGTTACGTAGGTTAGATCTTAAAATGGCCATAACTTGGTTATTTTAACTCCGATTTTTGCATGTGAGTTGTTGATTTCTACTTACTTCGAATGCTCTATCTATTTATAAGGTTTTTATAAACATTTTAGGTCATTTAAGTCTTGATACTATATGATATAGATTACGCTCATATTATTTTAGACCTTAGTTTAGGCTTATTTTTTATACTTTTGTAAATTTTTATCTTATATAGACTTTCTAGGACAATGTATAATTTATTTCTATACTTAAATACATTGAGAACTTAAAAAAGTAGTTCATAACACATGTATGATCCTAGTGATGTTGCTAAAAAAAATTTTCTTTTCTAATGAGGCCCATGAAAATAGAAATTTCTTAAGATTACAAAAGTTTAACCTTGAAAACTTGTAGTGAGCTCTTATTGATTAATACTTTAAAAATATAGGAATTGAGTTTTTTATTTTTTAAATAACGTGCCATACTTCATTTACTTCCCAATGTTTCTAGTTTAACATTTTATTAAAAACTTGGCTGTCAAAACATTGGTTTTTCATGTGTATTTAAGAAAATAATTTCAAGTTGCAAAATTTCTAAATGTTACAAGGGGTCACAACATTTCAAAAGGAATAGATGATTGATTTTTGTCTTAAAATTTCTCTTTTGTTTAAATGATTCCAAAGGCTTTGAAAAATAAAATTTAGAAAATTAATTACATAATAAATAATTATCAACATTAAAATTTTAAGGGTTTACTATGACAACATCAATATGAGCACCTTTGTTTATGAACTTAACCACACTTATTAATTTTATCAAAACCAACTCAAAATAAGAAATGAACAAGGTCATAAATGAAAATCCAAGAAAATTGAAATAAAAGCATTTAAGTCTTAGATTATGATTAAGGCTTTCGGGGACTTGAAATAATCCAGTCATCATGTATAAGAAATAAAATCACAGGATAAATAAATGAAAAATGGAAGACTTAGATTTTATCGAGACTTCCCTAGACTTGATATATTCCATTCTCATAAATAAAAAATCAAAATAGATAAATAAGAAAAACATGGGAGTCTTAGCTTTATGCCAAGGCTCCCTGAGACTTAAATTATTCCTATCTCTTTCGGACTTGATTTTATTAACAATTCCAAGACTGAAGATTAACTAGTTTTACATAACATGAATTACATAGCATCCGTCAATAAAAGTCATGAAATAAAAGAATTAGGTTAGTGAGCATTAAGCTCTAAAGATTATAAGTACATACATATACTTAAATATACATAAAAAGTTAGATTAGTAAGCGATAACAAAATGAACACTAAAGCTAGGCATACTGTAAACCTCCGAAGTTTTGGATTCAAATTAAAGTTTAAACCCTAATTAGAAGTCAATCGGATTTCTAAAGTCAAACAAAACCCTAGTTTACCGTAACCGCTTAAGTTTGGCATTCCTGTTTAAGAAACCCTAAGGGAGTAAGAAAGAGTTTAGTGAGTAGAATAGTTTGTAATTATCCAAAGAGGCTTAAAAAGATCAGTTTAGTAAAACAACGACTCGTTTTAAACCTGATCGGACACAGTTCTTGAAAAACGTGTCCCGAAGATCAGAATAGTAAAAATATTTCGAATATACCGTTAGACTCGTAAAAATATAAGATTTTCAAAAATATCAATTTCATAATTTTTCAGTAGCTAAAAATATCAGATATCGCATTTATACGCGTATTGTCTTACTACCGATACTTAAATTGTCATGTCTACTTTACATTACACTATTTACTATTATTCTACACTATTTATTTATCTCTACTTTTTCTTACAACCTACTCTTACAACCTATACACCTATTTCTTACACATTTTCATTTCCAATATAACTTTACATCTTTCATATCTTACTTTTAATTAATCAAAAAACAAAAAAATAAATTTTTCTCCTCCCCATCACACAAAAGTAGCGTCGACCACCCTCTTTCTTCTTCCCATTTGTTTTATTTTTCGTTTATTTAATTAACACAAATTATCTCCCATATTTTCCTACAAATACACCCCACATACTTCCACTTCTTTCACACCTCTCTTCTACTAAAGTTACTATACTAAAATCTCTCCAAGAATTTCCTCTCAAGAAGCTCTTCCAAGATTAGTTCTTTTAGATAAAATTTCTTCAAGAATTTCATATGTTCATTTACTTAGTATGAGCTTAATGTGTGTTTTCTAAAACCATAAAGGTTAAGAAAGCAACAATAGGTTCATACTTTGTTTTTGTTCACAATCTAAATTTCTTATGTTGTTTTCATGTTTATAACTACCTAATATATCTATATAGCTATATACATTATTTAGAGCATATAAGCTCATTGTTTTGCAATTTATTTACTTTCCTTGTAATTTATTTACTTCCCTTGTAATTTATTTACTTCCTTGCAATTTATTTACTTTCATGTTATTTTTAAGATAGTCTTTCTAGTCTTAGACTTGTCCTCATCAAGTCAAAACATTTTCTTTTTCTTTTGGGACTAGTCATTTCTTAGTCTCGGGATACCTTGAAAAAGCTAAGGTTCCAATACTTGATTTATTTTCTTATTAGCTTATTCTTTCAAGTTATTGTGTTTCTTTATGTTTTCATAACTTTATGATTCATATTCATGCATGATCATAATAGTTTTGTCTCAACAAAGTAAATGAAGAAATGTTTTCTTAAAATAAAGATTCTTTTCTAGAAATAAAAGTAGAAAGTTAATGTTTTTCTAAAAACTAAGAAGTCATCTTAAACAAACTTAGAGGAGTTCATAAGAGATTTTATAAACATACATGACATAAAAAGGACTTTTTGAAGTAAACAAGGATTTTACAACAACTTCATCTTTTTCTTCAAATGATAAAAATTCTTTTCATTAAAACAAAATGATCTCAAGAAATCAAGAAATTATTTCTCTAAATATAGAAGTGTTAATACTTTCAAAAAGTGTTGGAAGCTAAGTGTAGGAAATAAAAATCATTCTTTAGAAATTTGAAGAAATTACGAAAGTAAAATTTAGGAAAAGAAAGGAGATACTCATTATAAACAAATTAAGATGATTTCAAAGTAAAATGAATATTCCAAAAGTTCTCAAGTTTCAAAATCTTTAAAGACTTTACTTTTTCATAAATTGACACAACTTCATTTACTTCATAACATTTATTATGAGTCAATAAATATATGAATATACTTTCCAAAGGTTTTACAAGCTATTATATTACCTATCTCTTCAAATGAGCTTTGGATAAAAGAAGGAAAACAAGTTTACAAAAATTCGTGGTGAATCTATCCGCCACTTTTTCAGAACCCAAAAGACTTAGTTTGATGAAAATAAGTTTAGAAATAGATAGATCTTTTCGAATAGGTAGAAAGCGGTATATTATATGCGAAATTCCGAGTTAAAATGAGCAAGTTATCCATTTTAAAGTTGGAATTTCCTCTTATACGATTTTACTGTGATTTTAAGAAAAGTTTAAGATCTTCAAGAATAGAAACTTCATGAAAGACTCATTTTGGGTATTTCTTCTTGTTTAGGTGCAGAAAGACCCGATATCACTTTTCCGGAGGATTACTTCGATTAGGATCTACCTACATGGAGTGAGTTAATTCTTGACTTAAGTTATATTTCCTTGTTTTGTGCTTGTAAGTAATAGCACTAGCAATTAAGAAAAAGATAAAATGAATAATTGTTGTGTGACTTAGAATTATGATTGATCGAATATGAGTTAAGAATATCGAAAGATGGTTTGATAAATAAATTGTGATTCTTGTATGGATATGATGAAAATTATGTTGATCGCCTTCAACTTGAACTAAACATTATTTTGTTAAATTTATATTGAAATCAATTCATGCATATCATACTTATGAGTCACATTTGTTTCACTACTATTCTTCGTGTGGGGAAACGAGGAAATGGTAGTAGTGGCTGGTAGGAGCCGGAAAGTCTACATGGGCTAGTAGGAGCAAAAAAGTCTACAGGGCGAGCAGGAGCCGATAAATCTACAAATATTGATGGTCGTATGGGCCTGTAACCTCCCAACCCTCGATATGGAGGGCGTAAAATGTACGCTACACTTGATTTCAGGTTAGTCATGTGTATTTTGTTTGTTCATATGATTGGTGTATTCTCATATGTTTGATTAAAATACTTGTATGAATTATGGAAATGTCTTATAGATGGAATTATCTCACTAAGCTAGTTTTGCTTATACCCTTATAGCTTTTTGTTATAGTACGATTACCTTTGATTGGCCCCAATGAGCCCCGTATGCCAGGTACGAGTATAAGCTACTAGGAGTTTTTGGGAGAAGCTTTATGTATTTAAGTTTTAAACATAGGCTTCTAGGAAAAATCTCTATGGTAGGCTTATATTATAGTTGTTGTTATTTTGGAAGACTTCTAAAGCAGGGGAATGCTCTTAAGATGATATAAGGATATTATTATGAAAATCTTATGTTTATTTATATAAGTTCTTGCTTGCTTTTATTATCTACTTAAATGTAATATCCCTGTGAGTCTCCTACTATTTTGAAAGTACGCCTTGCATGTGATATTGAAGCTTTTGCATGACTAAGGTTATCTGTTGGAGCCCGTAACAAAGGTCCGGCCCAAACAATCTTCTGTCACTCACTTAGCACTATCACCTCTCCACAAACCCTAATTCTCTCGCTCGGCTTCCTTTCTTTCTCTCTGGAATATGCATAAGTACTGTATGAAACCCTAACTAGTTGCTTTCGTTGTGTTAATGAAATGATCTAACAAATCTATATTTGTGTTGCTTGATAGGTACCTTTTCGAGTAAGGTGAACTCCTAAGAGAAAGAGGAAGAAAGAGAATCACTAGAGTTTTCGGGAATAAGGATGAGTTCCTTTTCTTTTCGATTTCATTTTATATCTTGTATATCATTACAATCTGTTATTTTGACAGTTATGTTTTGCTGAGCTGTCAATTTTGTTACATGTATGTATGTTTCCGTACTGGAAACCCTAAAAACAGAAAGTGTAATCTAAGTAACTAAGTAACTATTTAGTTACAAAATTTATCCAAGTGGGTTGCCTTGTTATTCTCTTTTGGGTCGTAACATTTTCCTCCCCTCCTTCGAAAACAACCTTGTCCTCAAGGTTGTAAGTTGGATAAGCCTTCTGGAAATCTTCTAGATTCTCCCAAGTAGTATCCTCAGGTAGTAACCCGTGCCATTGAACTAGAATCTGAGGAATTAATCGACCCTGTTGAGACACCATTCTCTGACCCAAAATAGACAGTGGCTGTATGAGTGGGTGTTGATCCACAGCATGTTCTGGTAATTCCAATGTTGGAACTGAGACCCCAAAAGCTTTCTTCAATTTAGACACGTGAAATACATTGTGAATTTTAGAGAAAGGAGGAAGTTCCACTCTATAGGCACATGTTCCCACTCTGTCCAATACCTTATAAGGTCCATAAAAGCGTTTAGAGAGCTTAGAGACCCCATGATGTGCTAAGGATAGTTGCTTATAAGGTTGCAACTTAATGAAAACCAGATCCCCAGGCTGAAGGACTACCTCAGTCCTATGCTGATCAGTAATTGTTTTCATTCTATTTTGAGCTTGAGTCAAATGTTGTTTCAGAAGCTTCAAAATCTCATCTCTAGTTAATAAGTCTGCTTCCACAGCTTCCAAAGTAGACGATCCTCTAACATAAGAGGATATAGTAGGTGGGTCTCTACCATATACTATTCGAAATGGGGTAAAGCCTGCACCTCCATGAAATGAGGTATTATAGGCAAATTCTGCCCAAGGTAAATACTTGACCCATAAATTTGAACAATCCATTACAAAACTCGCAAATATTGTTGAATAGTTCTGTTAAGAACTTCTGTTTGACCATCACTCTGAGGATGGTAAGCACTTGTCAACTTCAATTTGGTGCCACTCAATGAAAATAATTCTGTCCAGAATTTGCTCAAAAAGATAGGATCCCGATCTGATACAATTGTGCGAGGATAACCATGTAGTTTGACTACAATATTGAGAAATAAGGTAGCCACTTTGGTTGCTGTGAAATGAGATCCAATGCCCCCAAATGGCAATATTTGGATAATCTACTACTACAACCAAGATAACTGAAAACCCTTGTGACTTTGGTAGGCAAGATAAAGTCAAGACTAATATCCTCCCAAATCCTATCTGGAATAGGAAGTGGACTTAAAAACCAGCAGGAGAACGGCCTTGGTACTTCACCTGTTGACAAATGAGACAGCCCTTAACAAAGTCTTCCACTTGTTGCTTCATGCCTATCCAATAAAAGTCACTAGCAAGTCGTTTATAGGTTTTCAAAATTCCAAAATGACCCGAAGCTGGGGATGCATGATACTCATGTAATAAGTCTGGAATGAGTGAACTCTGAGGTACTAAAAACAGTCGGGAACCATAATACAACAAATTGTTGCACCAATGAAGGTCCCATTTCAGAACATTCCCCTTCATGTCAGACAACAAGATTTTGAATTCTTCTAGAGTTGTATACTCCTGTTTCAGTTTGTCAATAAACTGAAAACAAATAGAAGATATTCCAAAATAAAGATAACTATCATCAAATTTTCTGGAAAGAGAGTCAGCTACTTGATTATCTACTCCTTGTTTATAAACAATGGAATAGTCATATCCCATTAATTTGGAGAGATACTTCTGCTGCTCAGGTGTTTGAATCACCTGGGTGAGTATTTCCTTCAAACTCCTATGATCTGTCCGAATGAGGAAATGGCCCTAACAAATACTGTCTCCATTTTTTAACTGCCTGAACAATAGCATATAATTCACGAACATAAGCTGAGGCTTTTCTGAGATGTATAGGTAGTTTCTTGCTAAAATAAGCAAGTGGGTGACTACCTTGTAATAATACAGCTCCTACACCAGTTCCTGAAGCATCTGTCTCCACAATAAACTGCTGATTAAAATCTGGAAGCTTAAGAATTGGTGCTGAACACAGTGCCTTCTTAAGTCTTTCGAAAGCCTCCTTAGCTGAATTAGACCAATTAAACTGGTCTCGTTGTAACATATCAGTCAATGGACTGGCTATCATAGCATAGCCCTTAATAAAACGACGATAATATCCAGAAAGACCCAAAAATGCTCTCAACTCTTTAATAGTAAGTGGTAATGGCCACTTCATAACTGCTTCAACCTTAGTGGATTCTGGTGTAACTCCCTCTTTGCACACAATATGGCCCAAGTACTCAATCTGTTCTTGGCCAAAAGAACACTTACTATCCTTAAGATAAAAATGATTCTCCAACAAAATCTGTAAAAACCACCAAATGTTCCACATGCGCATCCATAGATGTGCTGTATACAAGTATATCATCAAAAAAAACAATGACAAATCGCCTCAAATATGGTTTAAACAACCTGTTCATTATAGATTGAAATGTAGCAGGTGCGTTGCTTAAACCAAAAGGCATGACAACAAACTCATAATGACCATCATGTGTTCGAAATGCTGTCTTTTCAATGTCTGATGGATGCATCCTAATTTGATGATATCCTGAACGCAAATCCAACTTAGAAAATACAGAAGCCCCATGTAACTCATCCAACAACTCATAGTTGGAATAGGAAACTGATCCTTGATTGTGACTTTGTTTAATGCTCTGTAATCAATACAGAATCGCCAGCTTCCATCTTTCTTCTTAACCAACAATACTGGTGAAGAATATGGACTGGTACTATGTTGAATGACACCTTGACTCAACATATCAGCTACCTGTCGCTCTATTTCAGATTTCTGGAAATGTGGGTAACGATAAGGCTTAACATTGACTGGTTGAGCTTCATTTGTCAAATGTATCCTATGTTGGACATCTCTCAAAGGAGGCAAGGATGAGGGTGTCTCAAAAATTTGAGAAAATCTGCCCAATGTGTGCTGAATAGCCGCATTGCAGGTGGTATTCTCTGAAGATTGATCTGAACCCTGAGCCTTCAATTGCAAACAAAAAGCAACCGCATCAGTTGCTAATAATCTTTGAAACTGATGGTGAGTGATAGGTTGCATTTGAGTGCCCACATCTCCAGATAGCTGGACTTGAACTCCATTCAAAACAAATTGCATTGTCAAACTTCCATAATCAACTGTGACAGGGCCTAATTCTTTCAACCATTGCACTCCTAATACTGCCTCGGCCCCTTGAATAGGTAGGATGTAAAATGTAGTAAAGAAATCCAATCCTTGAATCTGAGTGAGAACATTTCTGCACATTCCCTCACATTGCAATTTATCCCCATTTCCCACGAGAACATGAAAATTTGGAGAGGGTTCAATCACTAAACCCAAATATTTTGCAATCCGACTTTGCAAAAAATTATGAGTACTGCCCGAATCAATCAGAATAGAAATATCATGATTTTTAATACATCCTTGAAATTTTAATGTTTTTGGAACTTGCAACCCAGCCAAAGCATGAAAACTGATAGTACCCTCATCAGTAACAGTAAGTAATTCATCCGATTGGGTATCCATTTCATTACTATTGTCTTCGTCTTCTATTAATAACAGAAATTTGGCTTTGCATTGATGTCCCCTATGGAACTTTTTATCACAATTATAACAAAGGCCTTTCTCACGTCTAACTAACATTTCAGAAGGTGTTAATTTTTTTATGGGAAGAGATGAAACAGGGGGATTAGGTAATAATGGTGGTTTGGAATTCCCAGTAGTAGATGACTGTGAATTAATTGTGGTAGGTTGTGTGTATGGTTTTGAAAATTGAAGGGGTTTGGAATATGTAGGAGATGTTGAAGAAGGCATTTTTTGAACAAAATATGAATCATGGAACTTAGATTCATGCATTTTTGCTAACCATATAGCATGTGCTAAATTTGAAGGCCTAGCAATCTGTACTTCTCTTCTAATATGAGATTTTAAGCCCGAAATAAAGCAACTCATTAAAAATGATTCAGGAATACCTCTAACTCTGTTAGAAAGAGCCTCAAATTGTTTCTGATAATGTTGAACAGTTGAAACTTGCACCAATTTAGCCAAAGTCCCTTGAACATCTTCATATTCAGATGGTCCAAATCTAACTTTCAAGGATTGTAAGAAAGAATTCCAAGTTGTGATCTGTTTATTTGCTTCCATCCATTGTAACCATTGCAGGCCATCATCCTCGAATGCAAAAGAAGCAATTTCTAAACGCTGCTCCACTGGAATATTATGAAAGGTAAAGAATTTCTCAGTCTTGTAGATCCATCCCAATGGGTCCTCTCCATTGAATCGAGGTATCTCTAACTTGATCCCTTTCAATAACGTGTCTGCTAAGGAAGATGATGAACGAGGACTGTCTGAAACCGAATTTGATTGTGGAAAACCCTCGGTCTGATTCCTAAATGTATCCAATTTGTCATTCATCTGTTGAATCGAATTCTGCATGTGATGTTGTAAAGAACTGACCGAATCTTGAACTGTCTTATGTGCTTGTATCGACTCTGTCATTTGCACTTGCATTTTAGTCATTGTATCTGCTAACGAATAAACCAAGGATTGTAGTTTGACAAACTCTTCCTGTGCGCGAGTACTCGTCATGGTTGAACACAAAATTGTACAGAGCAAGAAAAACGAGAGCACCAAAAATGTTGGAGCCCATAACAAAGGTCCGGCCCAAACAATCTTCTGTCACTCACTTAGCACTATCACCTCTCCACAAACCCTAATTCTCTCGCTCGGCTTCCTTTCTTTCTCTCTGGAATATGCGTAAGTACTGTATGAAACCCTAACTAGTTGCTTTCGTTGTGTTAATGAAATGATCTAACAAATCTATATTTGTGTTGCTTGATAGGTACCTTTTCGAGTAAGGTGAACTCCTAAGAGAAAGAGGAAGAAAGAGAATCACTAGAGTTTTCGGGAATAAGGATGAGTTCCCTTCTTCTTTTCGATTTCATTTTATATCTTGTATATCATTACAATCTGTCATTTTGACAGTTATGTTTTGCTGAGCTGTCAATTTTGTTACATGTATGTATGTTTCCGTACTGGAAACCCTAAAAACAGAAAGTGTAATCTAAGTAACTAAGTAGCTATTTAGTTACAAAATCCTTTATCCAAGTGGGTTGCTTTCTAATTCTCTTTTGGGTCGTAACATTATCGTTCATTAGCTTTAATATTATATACGACAAATTGCTACGTTTAGGGTACCCTCTGGAGCGTGACACATACAAGCCATAGCCTGTGGGCCGACTCGTTTATTTTCTTAAAAAAGTGGGCTATAACTAATTTTTTATTGCCCATTTAAATATGGGCCAAATTAGCTTAGTTTGTTTAACCGCAGGCTGGCTCATGATAGGCCGAGTTGGCCTGCAGACCAAGATTTAAAAAAAAAAGGAAAAAAAAGAGAAGAAAAGGTTAAGAATAAGAATAATATAATAATATATTAGTGATTATTTATTATGTATTATAGAAGAAAATAAATTGATACATGCATCACAAGCATTACAACATTTTTTAAGTATATATTTATTAATTTAAGCGTAATATGATATATAATAAATCATTTAAAAAACTTGTTTTTATATATAAGTAATCAAAATAATAAGAAAATTAATCTTTAATATAAATATATATATATATATATATGAAACCCTAAAATGTAAAAATATACTGATTTTCACATAAACTAACATAAAAAATAATAAACAAATAAAAAAAATTTATTTGGCTCGTGGGCTAGCCCGCTAGGCCCATTTGCCCATCTCTAATGAACACATCATAAACATGTATATAAACATAACTTTGTGTGACACGAATTTAATGTGTTATCTTACATTTCCATTCCCTAGCTTAATGCATCATGGGATTTTTATGGAAAATATTAGAAACACACACATATACACATCACATAATAATATATATGAAGAAGGTGTTTAGTGTTTACCTGAATAAAGATGGGAGGATTGTATGTATGGATGAGAGAGGAAAATATTTTGAGAGAAATTTTTGAGAGAAAAGTTGATAAGAGAATTTGGTAGAGTTTTATTATGTATAATGAAAAGTATGAAAGAAGTAAAAGGGAGAGGTGTTATTTATAGATGAAAAATAGAGGAAACAAAAGATGTAAAAATAATTGAAAAAGAAAAGAAAATTGAGAGGGAGAGAGAGGGGGGGGGGGAGGGGGGGGGGGGGGGGGGGGGGGGGGGGAGAGAGAGAGAGAGAGAGGGAGGGAGAGAGAGGAGAGAGTAAAAAGAAGTTAAGTAAAATGTAATAAAATATTGTATTGGTAAAGTAAATATAGTGTAAGAGATAGGTGTAAGAGTAATTGTAAGAAAAAGTGTAGTAGAGTGAATAGTAAATGAATAATAGACAAGACAAATGAATTACTAGTAGACATAAAAAAACTACTGGTATAAAAGCTAAAATTGATGTTCTTATGAGCCAATAAAATTTTATCTGATATTTTATAAATATGTAAATATATTTTTAGTGTAAATTGTTTATCAGGGTATTTTGTTTCGTTTTGCATGTTGGTGTCAGGATATAGAAACTGATCTCGTAAAGCTCAAAATGATTGAATTATTAGCAAGACTGATCATTTTAGGGTATATACCCTATATCCGATTAATGATTTGGCTTTATCCTATTTTTCTAATTTATTAAATATTTTAGGGTTTTAGAAATTGGTTGATCGAGTCTAGGTCACGCCCCAAAAGGTACCCTAAACGTAACAGTCCGCTGGATGCTAAATGAGATGTAAGAATCACTACCACAATCATCCTAAAAGTCTTGTATTAGATGCAAAGCGTTCTTTACAACAATAGAATATATAAGCATTTAGAGATAGATAGTTCAACTTGATAGAGTAAGCATACAAACATAAACCACAGATATCTCAAGATCAATTACAAAATACTAAAGGGCATTCTCCTGCTAAAGAAAAGTCTAGATATTAGCTTTTAATAACAACCTGAGCATTTAAGGTTTACTATGAAAGTTTATACAATTCTAATTATAACTTCTAAGGGAAAAACTCTAACTTGGCATTACTTGATTTGGCAAAGTCTGGGGACGCAGCCATATGTACGGGAACTGCATCAAAAAGAAGCTGTGGGGGTATAAGCTACACTAGCTTAGTGAGTTTCACTTCCAAAATTAAATACTACATCAACAATAGGGCAAGCAAGTTATATTAGACAATCATATGAAATGCACAAGCATGTGAGTATACAATACATAAGACTTTCCGAGAGTTATATGTTGAATGGATTTACACCCTCCATTCGGGGTTAGATGTTTTAGGCCCATACGACCATAGATTTCAATTTTTTTCATTTATATAATGGTTGATTCAGGTGCCCACCCACTCATTAATTTTATAGTTGATTCAAGTGCCTACTCCACTTCCATTTTAATTCGGGCCATTCACGCCAACATTTGATTTTTCAGGCTCACTCGTTGCCTAGCTATTATACCTTTTTCTCACAAAGGTATAATAACAAATGTAATGTGACTCAACATATGGTATACATGGCCAATTTAGTTATAGGATCATGACATATTATTTAAGCAAATTATAAGCAATCATAGATATTTCAGACACTTTAGTTCTATGCTAAATCATACAAATATTTATAACAATTCCCATTTCGATATTCTTATTACCAATTCAATCAAGTAGAAATCACATGCACATTTCAATTTTATCTTGTCCTAGTTCTAATGACACTATTATTACAAGCACGATCAAGAGCATGAAATTTAAAGATAGTGAACTCACTAGGCCATAGACATCGATTGCCACGCCTCGAAGGATACCTTAAACGTGGCAGTCCACCACATATAATATTAAGACTCAAGAATGATCACCTTAGTCACGCGAAAGTCTTAGTATTACATGTAAAGCGTCTAGCACGGTAATAGAAGATGCTTTTAAGAAGTGTGGTCTAAGCCAATAATAATGAACATACAAGAATCAAAAAATAAATAGATCATAATATTAATAATCATAGGTCTATTACATGATTCTTAGGGGCATACCCCCGCTAAAACCTAAAGATCGAAATAGCTAATAGTCTTTACAATACTTTAATGTAACATCAAAAGATTTCAAAGGAATTCTAATCTAATTCTTCAAGTAGATTTCCTTCAAAAGCTCCAAAAGAAAACTTACGAGGATAAGAGGAGACCTCGGGTACAAAAACAGGTGTTCCTGAGAATGCAAATATCTATAGAGGTGTAAGCTTACAGACTTAGTGAGTAAATCCCAAAAATTCATACTTGAAACAAAATATCAACCAAGTTTATTAAGCAAGTAAATGGGATGCAACAAACATATGAGCAAACAAGATATATGATTTTCTAGGAATCATATGTTGAATGAATTACGCCCTTCATTTGAGATTGGGTATTCCGGCCCATTATGGCCATTACTTCTTTTAAAAACATTTTTATAGATCTTACTGGCTCCTATATGCCATCAAAAACATGTAGCTATTATCGACTCTTACTAGCCATCATTTTATGTAGTTTTTACCAGCTCCTACTCGCTACATAGATAATATACCAGTTATGCCTATCATCACTACCATACACTTATCCCACAAATTATATAATAGCGAATGCAATGTGACCTAACATATAAAGTGCAAGCATAAATTTTTTATTAAAGCATAGCCGTTATATTTCAATTTTCTTATAAATGATCAACCAATTTCAAACACTTCAATGCGATAATAAGCATACAATTTATTACAAGCATTTCATGCTTCGATATACTTAATACTCTTTCAACATATTATCATACAACTTGCATTTCATCTTCTCTTAAATCTAATACAACTAACTTTACAAGCACAAACATAAGTATAAAAAATAAAGGGAAGTAGACTTACTCGGTTATGATGGCACTTCTTTCTTATGGATGAGTCGATTGATAATTCCACTAATCGAAATAATCCTCTGGGTACGAACACTCCTTATCAGGATCACCTAATCAAGAAGAATACCCATAATGAGTATTTCTTGTTGATTCTATGGTACTTATAAAAAACTATGTCATAAGATTGTTAAAATTGTATAGAGCATAATTCCAAATTAATATAGTCATAACTTGGTCATTTTAACTCAGAATTGTGTATATAATATACCGTTTTCTATCTATTCGAAAAGATCTATCCAATTCTAAAACTATTTTCATCAAACTAAGTCATTTGAGCTTCGAAAAAGTGGTGATCAGATTCACCACGAATTTTGCAAAACTTGCTTTTTCTTTTTTTTTTTTACAAAAACTTGTATAAAAGATATAGATATTATAATGGTTTGAAAGATCTTTGAAATGTGTATATATATTTTCATTGACTCATGTTAAATGTATGAAATTAATGAAGAATGATTTTCGTTTTTCTAAATTCCTTATAGTTTAGTTTCTAATACTTTTTGTAAGTAGTAATAATTCTATACTTTCTTACATTTAAAGAAATGATTTCCTAAGTTATTCATTCATCTTATTCCTTAAGATGATCCTATTTTTATGAAAAGAAGTTTCTTGGTGTTTGCCAAACTAGATTATTCCTCTATATTCCAAAGTATTGGTGGAAAATAAAGTTTAGTAAAATTTTGTTTAAACAAGAATTCTTTTCCATTTTATGACTTTGTAAAGTATATGTATGTATTGTAAAAATTTTCTATGTTCTTTGGTTATTAAAATTTATGATGAATTCCTCTAGTTTTCTAGAAGAGATTTGTTAAGATAAATTCCTAAGTTTTTATGAAAAATCATTTCCTTCATGACGACATTTATTTTTGGAGAAGAACTTCTATTTTAAGAAAACTTTTCCTTCTTTATCTTGTTGAGACAAAATCAATATGTTTATGCATGGTCATGAATATGAAATCATAAAATTATGAAAACATAAGAAAGACATAATAAGTAATAAAATAAGCAAGTAAAGGAATATGTTAAGTATTAGGAACCTTAGCTTCATCAAGGTATCCCGGGACTAAGAATGGACTAGTCCTAAAAGAAATAAGGAAAAGAAAGCAAATATTGTTTTGACTTGATGAAGACAAGTCTAAGACTAGAGACTAGTTTTAAAATAACATGAAATAAATAAATAAATTGCATAACTTGGTAGTAAATAAATAACAATGAGCTTATATGCTCTAAAGATTATATATAAGTGTCTAATTATATCTAGCTACATATATATAAAAGGTTAACATAGTATCAATCATAATATGAGCAAAATAACAATATAGAATTACTAAATACATATTTATGAATAAGAGCAATACATGAACATAGTGTAGCTTCCATAACATTAAGTTTAGGAAACTCACACCATGGTCATGTAAAGTTACATGACATGGTAAGAAAGATTTTAAGAAAGTTCTTACTTAAAGTAGTGTTTGTAGAAGAAGAAGAGGGTTTTGTGAAGAAAATTTTAGAGAGTTTTGGGAGAGGGGGAGAGTTTTATTTTATTTTTTTGATAATTTTATGTATTAAAAGTAATAATATGTAAAGTAGATATGATATAAAGTTATAGGAAAGGTAAAAAGTAAAGATAATAGGTGTATGGTGTTGTAAGAGTAGGTGTTAGAAAAAGTAGACATAAATAAATAGGGTAGAATAGTAATGAATAGTGTAATGTAAAGTAGATATGACTAGTAAAATACTGGCAGTAAGAAAATACGCATATAAATGCGATATCTGTTATTTTTAGTTATCGAAAAATTACGAAACTGATGTTTTTGAAATTTTTGTATTAAATCGGTCCTAATGTTATTATCGGAATATTTTTATTACTCTAGGCTCCAAGACATGCTTTTCAAGAACTGATCCCGTTTGAGTCCGAAGAACACTCGAAATTCACGAATATGATATTTTTATGTTTCCTCAAGATATTACGAACTATTATCACTAATTAACTCAACTTTGTTTTCTAAGGCTAAAGAATACGGGAATGTCTGATCTAAATTCTAGGGTTTGCATTAGACTTTTATTAACTTTTAGGGTTCCGATTGACTTTTAATTCTAAGATCAAAATTACAATTAATCGAAATTGTAGGGGCTTACACCGGTCTCCAATGGTAGCAATTCGGAAATAAGAATTCCCCCGATTCAAGGTCACCTAAACGAAAGAAATACCCAAATGAGTATTTCATACCATATCTAATTCTAACTTATTAAATAAAAACTCTTGAGTTCGTAATTTTCGTGGTAGATGGAAATTTCAATTTAAAACGGCCATAACTTGGTTATTTTAACTCGGAATATCGTAAATAAGCTATCGATTTTTATCTACTTCAAAAGATTTATCTATTTATGATGTTATTCTTAAGTTTTGAAAACTCTTATGTCTTGGAAAACTCGGATCAGATCTGATCTTTAGCTAAAACTTTCATTTCCGAAATTGTTTTGTGAAATTTACATTATTTCTACCAAGTATATTATATATGCATGCATTATCTAGAAGTTATTATCATGAATGACATAATATGAGCTATCTGTATGTATTTCCTTAATGATTTTTGGTTCAAAAGAATTTTGGAAAACTTTTACTTTTCAACAATTTCAAGAACACTTGATTAAGAAAACTAGCTTTACCTCTTTGAAAATCATCTATAGTTTTACTAGGCTAAAACCTTGATGACCTATATACCTAATACCTTCATTATCTTATTAAAATTCTTTATTGATGTTTAAATATGGCCTAGTGACGAATTTTACATAATTTTAGGAAATGAAAATATTGTTTGATCTATGTTTGGAAATCCTTCATTTGTTTTAGGTTTAAAATTTGATAAAACCCATTTATTCTTATCAAAATCAAGTCTTTAATACATCTATTCCTTAAGGCTTCTATTTTTCCATTAAAATCATCATTTTGGCATTTGGAAATAGGTGTTTAAATGGGGTTCATTTCTAGATCCGAATTTTGAAACTTGTGTTTGAGATTATTTCTTGTGTAAAACTCATTTAATCTTTTTAAAATGAAGTCCTAATGAAACCTACTCCCTAAGGCTTCCATTTCTTTATTAAAACTATTGTTTTAGGATTGGAAATTAGGTATTTACTTAGCCTTTCCCTAGTTACGAATTTTAAACTTTTGTTGGGGTTAAAACAAGTTCCAACTTGTCTTTTATAACCTTTTTCTTGTTTTGAAAATTTCTCTTAGTAAAACTAAGATCAACTTATAAAAGTCACTCCTTTATGGTACCTATCACCTAAGCCCTTCATTTTACATGTAAGATCTTCATTTTGGAGTTAGAAAATACGTTTTCTAAATGGTTATTTCTCAAGATCTGAATTTCAAAAATCACATTTTGATAGAAACAAAATGGATCTTGAGTTTTGGCAACACCTTTATTAAGACTATCATATTACAAATCTTTTATGTATGTAAGACAAGTAACTATGGCATTTGAGTACTCCAAACACATAGATCTACTATATTACTCATGTCATGAATGCAAATGCAACATAAACAATATTTAGATGAGTTTAAAGAAAGATTTTTTGAACAAAATATCTATAAGATCAACATTTAATAAAGCAAAATAATAGTAAGAAAATTTAAATATCAATATCCACAATATTGTTATGGCAAAGGTCTCATATTTAAGTGTGTCAACATCCCTAACATAAAGCTTATGGGGATTTTAGTGGAACCACACATGTATGATCTTACCATTACATGTTTTAGTGTGGTAAGATCAAGATCTATTACCTATTTAGATGTGTGGAGCAAGAAAACTTGAAGGAAAAAAAAGTTGTGTGTGTGTGTGTGAGGGGGAGGAAGCTCACGGCAAGAATAGGGAGAGAGAGGAAAGAAAAACTTTTCAAAAATTTGATTTGTGAGAAATGGGAAAAAGTGAAAAAGTGAAAAAGTAAAAGGTGAAAGAGATATTATATAGGAAAAGAAATTAGGGTTTTGTATGAATAATTAATTGAAAAAAATTCAAACAAATGAGAGAGGGTACAAGGGAAGGGGCGCTAGTTTCATATAAGGAGGAGAGGGAGAGATTTGAGTTTGTTTTATGTAATAAAATTCAATTTTTATAAGTGACTTTAAGTAATAAAATGTATTGGAAAGGTAAATTTGTAAGGAAATGATGTAAAATTGTAAGAATAGATTATAAGGATGTAAGAATAAGGTATGGGTGGTTATACTTGATGAATAATATGAAAGAAATCAAAAAGTTGATTAGACAATTAAATTACCGGTAGTAATGAAAATACGATAAAAAGACTATAATTGAAATTTTAATAATCCGAAAAATTAAATAACTGATATATTTGAAAATCTTATGAAATTACGAATCCAACAATATTAATAACATATTTTTAGTATCTCGAGCCCCAAGAAACATTTTTCAAAGTTGTATCTGATCGGGTTCGAAATAGGTCGGAGATTCACCAGTATGATATTTTTAAGCATCTTAATATTATTACGAACCAATCTGTACTGTCCACTCATATTTCGACTTCTTGGTTTAAGAACACGAGGTTGCCGGATCTAAACTGTTAGGGTTTCCTAAGGATTTGCTGACTTAGGGTTTCCAGTTGATTTTCTGGTTTAAGGTTTGAACTTGAAACTACCCTAAAAATTAGAGGTTTACAGTCTAAAGTTTCTAAGGTCCAAAATTTTGACTTTGGGATTCTGGTTCCATTATCGATTCTAAGGTTCTACTTATAAGGTTAACATAATATCTTGGGGTTTACAATTTTATTAGTAATTCTTATTTGGCGATGTTATGTTGATCTGTGCTCTAGTGATTGGATACCGTATTGACTTGGTTTAACTAACAAAATTTCAACCCAATAAATTAATACTATATTTTAGGAAATTATTTCTCATTATTCTATTGTTAAATTTTATTTGGGGTATACTACCTCGATTTCCATGTTATAGATAAACTGTCTATTATAGGGTTTCTGAATCGAACGACTATCCAATTTTCATTCCGTTTTCGAAGGAAATTATTGTCATAGGGTTTGATATTTAGGGTTTTCTATTCCCATTATATTCATTAGATATTTAGGATTATTAAAAAATATTGTCATTTTTTGGGTTTCCTAGACTTTGTGATTAGTTCGAATCTATTATAGGGTTTTTAAGGTTTAAGGTTGATTTGGATCAATTAGGTTGTAGTATGAAATTGTTTTAGCAATGATACATTCCTATTATACTATATATCTTTAAGGTTTCAGGTTTTACTTCATTCATCTGATACCTTAGGGTTATTGAGTTTTTATTTGCTATCATTTAAGGTTTTTAGAGTTTGGTTTTAACCAAAAAATCTAGGGACTTATAACTGCTTTTTTTTTTATGAGCAAAAAAAAGTAATACAAACTTGATTTGAGAAATGACATTGTCAGTATTTAATGAGGAAAACTTTATAAAAATTTGATAAGTTTACCTTTTACATTGTATCTTGAGCATTTTTTAAAGTAATTTGGGTGTAGATACTGAAATTTAAAGTCTTTAATGTATATAAGATGAACAAACTATGGTATTAAATAGATATTAGTTAATATACAAACAAAATGTTAATTATTTCAAAACAATAATATTAAAGACAAAGTTCAAGTTATATTCTCACAAAAATAAAGTTTTGGATTAATATTTAACGTTTTGAATTTACAGAATCCATTTCTAACTATTATTAACTACTTAACATATACTAAGGGTTTTAATGGTTCACATTATACTCAAGGATTATATAATTATGTTAATAAAATTTTACCTATGTTATGAAATCTTGTCTTTGGTGTCTTTTATTTTTATGAAATTTTATAATTTATAAACTTAAGCTAAGACAAAACTTAAGGATTACACTTTGCCCCTTCCACAAGCAATTGACACCGTCTCCTTAACCTCTAAATTCTTCCTATCGCCCTTTTGGATTTTTAAGCCTAATGTCTTAGTCTTAATATCCTTGAATGTACAAGAGAACAAGTGGAATGCTGTAGGGTTTTATTGATACAAAATTTCGAAAATTTTATTAAAACGCAGCGGAAAAAGAAAAACCCTATACCGGTATCCATGTTTCTTAATTAGATTTGACAAAAAAAAAAGGGTTTCTTGAATATACCTTATATTGATGCTTCAAAACAATCAGCAGATCAGATTTGTAGGAACCGTAGTCTCGCAATCGCCTCTACGGTATCCACACGCGAACGATTGTGTGCTAGCATTCAAGAACACAAATCCAATTCATGTCAGAATTATTTTTCTTCTTTTCTCATTTAGGTTAGCAGAATTTCTCTGCCGTTTAATGTGACGTCAAAGAGTCTGACCTAAAAGGCTGTCTATAGATCTATATATATAGACATGTAGGAAACTCTAAAGGAAACCCTAGAAGATATATATGATTAGATATTTATTTAATATTTAATAAAATACATTATTTCATTAAATATTAATTATTTATCATAATCATTTGTTATTCTTTTACTATTTAAGAATAATAAATATAATAATTCCTATAGATTTAAATATAAACCTATAATATATTTCATTCGTTTTTTTATGTGTGACCTTGTAGGTACACCTAATGTTGGTAGTAGGTCCTAAACACTTTTTTGACCTGCAAGACATCATTGGTCTCTAGCAAGACATTATGTCTACCCAAATTAGGTGAATATCAGTAATCCAATTTTTGTCTGATCTATAATTTATGTCATTATCTTTTTTGTCACATGATATCTAGATTGAACATAAGACATGGAGAGTATCATTCTTATATTGTTCAATCTTATCATTTCTCGATTTCCAAATGATCTGATAATACAAATGAAATTGATCATACTATCAATTCATTTGAGTATGGCCATGCATTTTTCAGTCTTACTTATCGAGGGGCCTAGAGATATCTCTCTCATAAAGAGAGAGACAAATCCCTTCTTAATCACTCAACTTCCTCTACATGATATACATTATGCCCAAACTTAACCTTTCTAATTATCCGGTTAAAGACAACGTTTGATTGAGTTGAAACATAATGTTTCTCATGTTGGAACCTATGGTGATTTCAGGTCTAAGGATACGTTGACATAGTTATTATGAAAATCACTTATGACAATATTCCATGTAGTGATCTCATAGTGGGTCAGTTTAGCACACAGTCATCTAATATGTGCCTATGAGTTTCATTTGTATCACCATACAAATAAACATCCCATGTTTACCAAATAAAAAACTCATACTAGATTTAATTCATTATTATTCTCATAATAAGGAGCATCTAGGAACATTTAGAATAATAAATTATTCATGGATTTCTATTATAAAATAAATATGCAAACAATACAAAAGAAATGCTTCTGTTTATATATATATATATATATATATATTAAATGACAATATCCAGTAATTGGCCTATGACACAATCACTAACATGTTTTAACTTGCGAATTACGAAGATGGACTAGACTACTAGTGATCAATTTTGGGGTTTATATAGGAATATAGGTAGGGTTCTTTATACAACTGGTCCTATCTACCCATATATTATTGATCCTAATATTTGATTTGGATATATCATTATAATGGATCGAGCTCGGGATATATATTATTATATCTTATTTCATTATTATTATTTTTTTTACTTTTCCTTAACAAAAATAGAATTATAGGATCATTTAATAGTTTTAAAAAAAAACTAGTACTATATTTTTAACACCTCCTATTTTAAAATTTTATTTTACTTCTTATCATCCTACTTAAAATAAAATAATTACAGAGATATTTCATTCTTTCCTCCTTAAAATAACTTTTTGTCTAAACTTTATGGCCACTCTAAATGCTTGATTCTCATATCTTTTCATAACTTCAATGTACTTCCATTTTATGTTTGTTATAATTGCTTCATTAATTATTTGCATGATTGATTGCTTAATCTCTTTACACATTGCTTTTGCCAATTTAAGAATATGTCTACATTTGTTTTTTATATTCATTCTAACTCTATCAAGCACATGGGTTATTATTGTTTGCTACAATCTCCCATTGTCTATACATGTCCAATTACTTTGAGATTTCTCTTTCTATCTCGTCATTCAATACACTATTATAATTGTATCATAATTATAGGGTCCAAATTACATGGCTTATAATTATTTTCCACTCATACCAATACTTATGCACTTTGGTCCTTTAATCCAGATAACCCACTGTATTTAAGCTTATTGCTATCATTATCCCAGTCTATATGCATATGTATTTTTAATTTATAACTATGGTTTGCACAACTACTATTCATAAAATTTTCCTTCAATGTCCTTATATTCTACACTTATTATATTTGAAATTTAAATCTCTGTAATTCCCTCATTATAACTTTAGATCCTCATTAATAATCCATATATCCATATATTTCCTAAATCAATTCTCAAATTTATCTCATGTTTAAATGCTTATGACTAAATTCCTTCCATTTATTCATTTGTCAGCATCAACTTTGCTAACTCACTCTAATCTCATGATTTTGATCCTGCGCTTCAATAATGCAATTACATTTCATTTGCGATCACTTTTCTTAAAAGCTACCCAAATATTTTCCTCTATGCACCTTATTTTAGCTATCAGTAAAGGGAAGAAAAGATTACAATTATTATAATTTCCTATAAATAAAATTATTATGTCATTCTAGTTACCGTACATACAACTGAGGTTATTTATTTTGATGGTTTGTTGATTTTATTTTCCATTATTCTAAGGTTTGGTGAAATACTTATGTATTTTGTCATGTTTTATTTTACCATCTTTGTTACTTTTATAGTTATTACTTATCTTTACAATGGTCATTATGGAAGATATTAAACATATTCATTTGGTTGTCTTAAGATCTTGCTTTATATAATAAATTATTTCTTACCTATCCATTTGATTATATGCTTACTATTTTTTTTTTCATTTGATTTCCTTTCCGTTATTATTTTGTTATTACTTTTTTTTAATTTTCTTAACGTAGGAATTATATTATGTAACACTTAGTACAATACCCATACAAGTAAGGGTGGCGAATCCTGACATTTTATAGAACCCAAGAAGATAAAGATGAACCAGAGAAGACAGATGCAACCAACAGCTCGAATACACTCAATGTTAAAGGACATGGCATGACATAATGACTTTTGATAGAGAAAAGACTTGGTACAATAGAGTAGGGTGAAGGGAACATACAATCACCATTCCATCACATATATATCTAAAGTGTATACCACATATTTAATTTTGTTCTTTATTTAAATATTTTAATTTATATATATTTGTTAGTTAAGACTTTTAATAATGATGTATAATTAATTATAAATTAAAAATATGTTAACTATTAAATCCTTTTTAATATTAGATCATTGCTCATTATGAAAAGTTTTGTAGCGAGGGAGCCCTTTTTTTTTTTTTCCTTTTCTTTTTTTTTTTTTTTTTTTTACTTGGTCAAGATTGCTTTTATGGTGGTTTATGAATATATAACTATTGTCTTCATCAATATAAATTTACTTACTCCTTGTTTGTTGAACTAATTTTATGTTTATATCTTATTAAAATATAAGTTAATATCTTATATATATATTATATATATTCTAATATTAAATGTATATACCTATTTATTATCTGACAAACATCGTAATATTATTTTTTTCAATTCCTAGTTTCTCTATAAATCATAAATCTATGCTCTAATACCACTTAAATTGTCACACCCTAAAACTAAAGGATGTGATTAGTCTATCATAGACTCATACCATATTAGAGCATGCTAAGGCTTAGAACAACTAAGATACACATATAATAAATGAATCACGATTGTGTGAAATATTACATGCTATTTTAAGTCTCAATATTTTGCATCTCCATAATTTCAATTGAATCAAATCAAACTAAAGTAATAAAATTTAAATAAACAACCTATTCAAAAGCTACAAACGCATGATCTCACAAGTTGAGTTCATCATCATAGCATGTAAGTATCTCTTGTATCTAGAACAAAATATTCCCTAAAAGGGTAGGCCGAAACACGGTACACAACAACACAAATATACATAATATGTACATGTATTCCTATAATAATGCAACAAGTATTAATTTAAGTGCAACAAGCAACATAGGAGTACTTATGACTTCGGACAATATGACAAGAGACTTGAGTTCCAATACCACCATAGCAGTATTGGGAGTTGATAAGAATAGTCAGCTTTTCACCCAAAAAGAAAAATTTAAAGTAATCTTGTCCGAGGATTACAACCATTATTCAGACACCACCATCATAGTTCATCTATATCGTATAGTTTATTGAGACCTGATACATGTTTTTAGTTCATATTTAATAAGGAAATATACGATATGTTTTTATAATTTATTGTAAAGATTTTATATTTAACTTGGTTAATTTTTGTTTTTGAGAGGTAGATGATGATTTATGAGCTTTAGAGTAAAATTGATAAAGATTTATCAAATTTGGATAAAAATGAAGAAGAATAAAAGAATTATTAAGAGCATATGATGTTCATTTGCCTTATTTCCGTTGTGTACTTATTACAATTTAGTTCAAACTTGAGTTTTGGAGAACAGAGAGAAAAACGGCTAAGTTCATGTTGCCATGTTCCTATTGTGCTTTCTGGAATACAAAGGATTAAGGAGATCAGAGAGGTACGCAGTGAAATATAACGAGCCGTGTTTATCTCGTGCACTTTTGGAGTTATTGAAGTGAAGAATTAGAGAGATACACAGGTATGTTCATTATCCCGTGTATATGTTGTGTTGTTATACGAATGAAGATCCCTAGAGGAATAGATAGAAGCACGAGAAGTTATATTACCTCGTGTTCCAGCCGTGTTTATCTGGAGATGAAGAATCATAATGGTTATAATGGATTTAGAGAGTTACACGGTTAATTAGTTATCCCGTATATCTTTAAAAATATCTTAGGAGATTGCTGTTTATCTGAAATTAAGAGACCATTTGGGGTTTTTATACATGTAAACCTCGAGAATTTTCCATACTAGTATACGATAATAAAATAGAACATATGAATTAGGTAGTAAACTTAGAACTCGATAAAAAAAAAAAACCCTAGAATAGATCTATGAGTTGTAATGAACTCATTCTAAGTTTTTAAAACCGGAATAAAAATTTCTTTGACTTTAATAGATATCAAAAACAAGATTTCGTATCATGAACTAATAACTCAAGATATAATTAGAAGTAGCTCTAAATTTCAAATTCGATAAATTATAGTCTATTAACAAAACTTATTGGTATAAAACAATAGTCCAAAGATGAATGACTAGGATTATAAATACGTAGTAAATACTAATACAGATCAATAATTATAAGTCTAGATCTCAAATAAAAATTAAAAAATCCACTATTATACTTGTTAAGGAATTCTGAATCCATTAAGATTTAAATCCTCATTTGACCTATTGGACTTGAAAAATTTAATCAAGTAAGTTAAAATACAAAAGATAACTAATCGTGTAAACTTTAAACTAAAAATTTGAATGTATAAACAATCTAGAAATTTTGTAGAAACTTAGATAATTTTATTTAGACAAAACTCTTACAAAACTATTATAACATATGCGTATAAATTAAAATTTGTTAAGATAATTTAGTCAACTATTAAGCAAATAATTAAACAAATTAAAAAAATCAAACAAAAAAAAATGAAACACAGTGCAGAATTGGGAGAATCATGGTACAAGGTGCATTTATGTCCAGCAAGTATTGAGCAAGTTGGACACCAAATTTCAATATGAAAATGACATTCAAACCAATCTAAGAACTCCACATATAATCCTCATTAAATGCAAGGAATTCCAACTCAAATTCAAGTGTGTATCAGCTGCAAGTTGGCCTCTAATTCCCATGGAAACAGCAACACTATTCACATAATTTCAGCTCTATTTTGGACAAAAATTATAGGCTTAGTTAAGTTGATTTTTTAATTAAATAATCACCAATAGGAGGCCTCAAAATGGACACTTCAAGCACAAAAAATAAGTTAAAAACTAGATGAAGAAATTAGTCCAAAAAGATCAAGAAAAACTACAGCAGAAATTCAAATTTTCAACCTCAGTTTCTATTCGATTTTTTATCCGATTTTTATGCAACTTGAGCCCTAAATTTACACTATAAATGACATTAATTAACTAGCAAAGCCATGAAAAATCTGTCAAAATATATCAAAATTCATCATCCAACATAGCTGATTTTCTACTCGAAAATTCCAGTTGCAAAGATACATTTTTCCAAGCCCAAAACACCTTCATTAGCCTCCTAACTTTAGCCCAATCTTAATACACATACATATATATATATATATATATAGGCTTAAGTTAGCTACAAAATCAACTCACAACTCTTACAAACTCACTCTGAAAACTTAGCTACAAGTAGAGTTGCGAACATCCCTCTTTTCCTTTGTTATTCGTTCACTTGGACAGCATTGAAGACCCTTTAGAACAGAGCATAACCCCTGTTTTGCTCCCTATATATTATCTAAATATCAAACACATCGAAAACACCAATTCCCTCCTTCAAATAACACCAAAAACCAAGTCAAATAGCCTTTGGTTTGAACCAAGCTGAAATTCAAGCTCAACAAGGTAAGAAAACTTAGTTAAACTAGTTAACTTCTAATATAGCTAAAAAATCATTATCTAACCTTTGATACAGGTTTGGTTCTTGTCAAGGAAGGAAGTTGGGTATCTTTTTCTGCATCAAACCAAGGTAACTCCTAACCTAACATTAATTTCTTGTTACATTTATGTGTAGAACTTAGGTTGAAATGAGTAGTATGAGAGAATGTTATGTGTTTGGGAGAAGTGGTTATTCCATTGATGAATTCAACTAGATGAATTATTGTTGTATTAGAAATGCTTAGATGTTGATGGCTAAGGAAACATCAACTTAGGAATTTTATAAACTCAAGTTTAGTAAATTCGGATCTAGGAATGAAGTAGCCAAAACTATGCTCAAATTTCAACTAAACTAGCTCAAATTTATGTTTAATGCCTCTAGGGCCTAATATAAACATAAAACTTGACAAAACAAGCCTTAAAGACATGATTAGGAGTGCTACATTACAAGAAAAATAATATGAACAATTTTTTTAGAAGTTAACACATGCTAATAATTTCATAAGATGTGAACAAGCTAAGGAAATGGATAAAAAGTTAGATAGTGAAATAAGATCTTCTAAATAATACAAATTTTAATTAAAGAGAGTAGATAAAGTTGACAGACAAAGTAAAATGAATAAAAGACTACTACTAACAAGGACATTAAACAATGTAAGACTTGAATAGAAAATTAGTAGAAAAATTTAATTAAGTTCATCTTAGATATAAGAATGAATGATAATTTAAATCATAAGAAATTCGATGAAACTAAATATTAAATGATAAATACCCTTTTTCTATAGAATCAACACCTTAGGAAACCAATATAAGCATACGAATTATATCAAATATTAACATAGGACACTTAGGTACTCATAGGAATTCAATATTCTATTTATAAGTATTATTGATAAATATTTTCATCTCAATAGGTATTTTTGACACTGTTGAGGGCATTCCAGTCGATTACTACGATTAAAAAATATGAGCAGGTGTGTAACTAAGACTTATTACATTGTTTGTGTTTGTAGTTTAGCTGCATTATAAAACAAAATAATAATAATATAATAATAATAATAATAATAATAATAATAATAATAATAATGAACTCGTGTTGTATTTGGGGTTAAGGGCATTGCTTGCTTTTGAATTACTTGGTTGCTAAACAATACTAAATAAAAGTGATAATGGAATACTTGTGAAATTGTTGTATGTATAGCATGTTGATTGTCTGAATGAAGGTTGAGCACCTTAAACTTGAATAAAAATTATTGGAATCATAAATAAAATGAACATGCATTGCATAAATTGCATATACTGCATTATAATAATGTGATAGCCTACTACGTGTTAGGATTTTGGTTCTCTAGTAATGCTTGGTTTTTCTAGGCAAAAGGCTATTAGTTCTACACAAGATTACCTTTTTTCTGTCGGTTCCATGGGAACTAACTGGTAATGAGGGACGCAACCCATGGTTTAGCTATGGAATTTCTAACACTTAATGGAGTTTCTAAGGTTTAAAACAGGAAATGAGTGCTTAAGACTAAAGTAACATTAAGATATAACTACTGTAAGGATTGTGGCATTCATGTGTACTTAGTTTCTCCTGGGTAGGTGATTCATAGATCGGTTTTCCTTCAACCTCGATGAGAGGCATAAAACTCCATCATGTTTGGATTCTGGATTGTCCTGGCTTATAATTGATCATATGCTTGAATGCTGCATTACATATGTTTGATAAATAACTTGCTTGTTATGTGATATGTTCTGGTTATTCACTGAGCTCGTGGTTTATGCTCACACTCTTGTAGTCCTTACAGGTTGACCCCTCGACTTTGGTTTGTTGCTTCTAGGAGCTTAGCGCCGCTAAGGTTCTAAAGCTGGAAGAATTCTCTGGATAGGTTATATAGTATTGCCTAGTTATATGTAATAGATGATATTAGTATGTTATTTCTAAGATTTGGGAATTTCAGTACATGTCGTGGTCTGTAATATTTTATTATTCAGACAATAGTTAGAACGATCTATTTATGATGATGTATTTTATCTATATTCATCATTCTTATCAAGCAACTGAAAAGATCCTGTTTTGTTAAACCTATATCATTTTCTAGGGTAGATCTAGTAATAATATGTGTATGTGATAATGTCCGAGTCATTAGACTGTATCATAATATACGTGTAACTACTAGAGTATCCTTAGGGCGTAGCAATACATATATATAGAAGTCCTAGGATAGATTAAAGAGACACAATCATATTATAATAACATCACTTAAAAACATATTCTTGTCCAGGATTTTCAAGAGAAGCCAAGGCAATTGATAGAAAGAGTTTAATACTATTCTTAAAAGGTGTACTCCTTCCTTGTTTTCAATGTTTTTAATAGATTTTTTGTGTTTTTGTTAGAGTTGTAATGGAGTAGTAAAGCATTATAGTCTAAACAGTAATGAACCCTTGATATTACTATGTATTATGTGCTTTATGTTGATTCAATGAAGTTATATGACCTTTTTTATTCTAATTATGAGTATTTCATTTTTTCTTGAATTGATATATTCGGAATATTGATTCATTATCGATTTTGTATATGTTAATTGATAGATTGTTTTATAAAAAAATTAATCATAATTGGAGGGATTTATTTGTAGTTTTATATATAGGAATAAAAGAATCTTCCGTATTAAATTGAATGAGAGTTTCGTTTAATAAGAGATTCATAGTTTTTTAATGCAATCTTTGAATTGTTATTAATTAGGAACATGTTCTAATAGATTGATTTAGATATTAGGAGTTAATAATCTTGAAAGAGATATAAATTCAATTTAGAGATATTGCGGATCAAATAACATAAACAATCATTGAACTATCCTTAGATATATAGCATAGTAATATTCTAGTGGGGATTTATTGTTTAGGTGAGTTTGAATAATATTGAATTTGATTATTTGATTTGTCTTGAGTCAATAAAAATAAAGAATTAATGTCATAATAATGTTGGGTAAGTTTCATTTATGGTACCCAAACTTTTTTGTTTGCTTGAAAAAAATTTGCATCGAGAAAACACCAAAACTTTTTAAAAATTTCACTTAAAATATATTTGGATGAAATCGTTCATTTTGTCCTCCGGTAGTTGAAGTGGACATTGAACCTGAATAAAATAATATTTTTTTATCTATGTAAGCAACACTTTTTTTTTTTTTTTTTTTTTTATATTTGATTTCACTTTCCTTCTCTCTCTCTTCTCCGCCCTTCCCCCTAGGCTTCCTTTCTACTGTTTATCTCTATCTTCTTTTAACCCTAACCCCCAACATCACCACTGCTCCCATCAACACCAGACTTTAACATTATTACACCACCGCCACTCTCTCTCTCTTTCGTGAAGTCGCTTCTATCTCTAGCATCGATTAGGTGTTTTTCTTCGTCTCTCAACACCAGACTTCAGCATTATTACAACAAAAATAGACAGCCTTCTTTCAGAGCATTAAAATAAAGAAAATTAAAAATACAATAACTAGAACAAGAAATAGGATTTAAATTAAACCCAAGAAATAGGATTTAAATTAAACCTATTACTTCTTGAAGATTTGGACACGGTGAAAATCAATGACATTGCTGGGGTTTGGAAAGCAAATAGTCCTGTTGGACCTCCACCTCTTAAATTTGCAAACCCTTTTAACCAATTTACTCATCTACTAACACCGGCACCATCACTATTAAAAAAAAACTCTCTTCAAGAAAAGCTTACCATTCCTTAAAAAGCCTGAGCTTTTCACAAGGCAAACCATTCTCGTCATTATCACTACCTCTAGAACAATCTCTTTGATTTTCACCTTCCATATCCTTCATGTTTTTTACTCAATTGCTTCTAATCTTGAAATTTATCGAAAAGTGGACATGGCATTGTTTGGAGACGACCGAGCCACCCCATCATCCCCCCTCCTCCTGAGCTCTTTCCACCATCGAAAGCCAGTTCACATCCAACCCACAAATCGGGACTTTAGCTACTTCCTATTTTTGCCATGGCATCTCACAATAATGGAAAAAGCTTTTGTCATCTATCTTCGATCTTTCAGTGAATCTAAGCATTGTTTCACTTTTTATTTCATTGTCATTTTTCATTCATTTTAATGTAATTTTTTTTCCTAGCGTATTCCTATTTCTCCCTCTCTCTCTCTCTCTGTTTTTTTTTTTTTTTTGTGACTATTTTGGCATGATTTAATATATGGGGAGCAGTGGATCTGAGTAGATGATGATGGAAATTTCAAAATCGAGCTTTTCAAAACCGATGCTTAGATTCCACCCTCATTTCACTTTGATTCTTTAGTTATTGCTAAGCATCTTTTTATCTGTCGGGATCTTTTTTTCCCCTCCTTTGCCCTTTTCAACGCTAGCCATTTGGAACTTCTCTAATATTAAGTTTCAAATTCTGCCTGTTTGATTTTGTAATCCAATGGTATAATCAATCACAATGATCTTTTTTTATTTGTCTGGTGTTGATGGTGGTGGTAGTGATGTTGGGGGTTAAGGTTAGAAGAAGAAGAAGATGGACAGTAGAAAAGAAGAAAAAGAGAGAAGGGAAAGAGAAGGATAATAGAAAAAAATATGAAAAAAAAAATTTGCTAACATGGATTGAATATTTTATTCAGGTTTGATATCCACGTCAACTAGTAGATAGAAAAATAGATGGCTTTTGTCTAATGTATTTTAAGTGAAAATTTTAAAAAATTTAAGTATTTTCTTGATATAAAATTTTGTTTAGGTATAATTCTATTACAAGTGAAAAAGTTTGGGTATTGTGAATGAAACTTACTCAATAATGTTAGTAGCTAATAATTTTGAACATGCTTTAGAATAGATAGTAGAAACGAAGTAATCACTAGTAATTAAAGATCCTTGTGGGCCATACCTATTCTTGTCAACTATACTAGAATAGTTAGGTATACTTGTCTGTATTACTTATTGAAAATAGTGATTAGAATAGAATTATATTGATAATTTAATGAATATATAAGGACTCATAATCTCCAAACTACGCCCGATATAACTTTTCTCTATTGGAGTGATTTTTACTGGAGGTCCCTAAATGACAACAGGAAGGAGTGAACTATTTGTTAAAATTTTTTCTTTTAAAAATTAATTAAAAATATTTCGTAAAGATAAGTTAATTTTTTTTATATTTTTGTTTCTTTTTATAATTGATGCACGTGATAGATAGAAAATAAATAACAAAAATTAAAGTGTGCAAAAGTAAAAGAGACAGCGAGAGATTCTTTTTTGTGGGTCAGTCTTCTCTTCCAACTCCATTGTTGGGGATTCGGTCTTGCACATTGGTATTACACTTGCTCTTATCTTTTTAATCTACCATTCAGCTAATCACATATTAGAAGACTTTTGTAACCTTCACTTCTATGCCACACCATACTCAAAGGTAAAGAGATAAATTTGTAGCAAGAGAAAATATGAGTTCTCTAAATTTAAGCTTGAAATCTAGAAAGAAATGTATAAAAGATGATGCTCATAGTGTTTGTCCAAGTGTTTGTATGTTTGCTTAGTAATCTTTAATAGCATGGAAGAGACTTTAGAATATTTACTCGTATCTACACTTGAAACTTGAAAAGAGTTGATTATATATTTGCTTTTTGTTCCATACTTATAGGAAGAAAACTTCAAACATTCACAAAATTTTCTAACAGAGTATTTGTTGCTTGGATAAGATTGATATCCCTATATTTGTAGGATTTGAATATCTTTTTTAACTTTTCAAACTTCGAATTGAATTGAACACATCTTATTCTAACCTTTTACTTAATATGTATTTGATGTTTATCTTCAGTTGATTCTTCAACAATTTGATTAGATAACTTTAGTTTCAATTCAAATATCCCTCTTATTTTGGATAAGCTTTAGCTGATAACAAGCTAGAAGATAACATTTTATCTTCATTTGCAGATATTGTGACATTGACAAAAACTAAATTCGAACTTGTTCCGACATCATTGCTGTTACTTAATAAAACATCTTCATTAATTTTTGAAAAATCTTTTTGTAATAACTTGTAATAACTTCTTTGAAAAACTCGTGAAGCATTCTGAAGAAAGTCTCCATAAAGAACTATATCATTGTTTATTCTATGAACTGAGATAGTATTTATCCATCATTCTATTTAAATATCTACTGAAACGTCTATCTGATTATTTTGTTAATTATTTGATTAGGTGTCTATAAAAATGAACACTTTTGAACTAAGACTTAAAACAGATTCATTAGTTATCTTTTAACATTTTATTACCATCAAAAACTCATTTGGGAGAACTCAATAATTTGCCTAATACTGTTCTCCTCATCAACTATTCATCAAGCGACAACATGATGGCATAAGCAACTAACTACTGTGTTAGGATCTGAAACCTTAACAAAAGTGTCACTCTTCGATTCAAGACAACCAAATAGCAAGCAACACACTTTATTTTTCGACTTTATGTATTAGTCAGGTTATTAACAATTTATATCTTAGCAAGCAATGCACATGTCACTGCGTACTTAGAATAGTAGATCACTTGTGTTAAAAAGTCTCTAATATAGGTATAAATATTATCTGTTGAAGTGATAAATATGTATTTTTATGATGATAGGCGTAAACTATTAAATCAAGTTTATTTCCAAAACTATTCCACAAGAGGTTAGGACCTTAAATTTACTTGAGGTTATCAATTCACTCTTTAAAAAATTTACTTATTAGCTAGGCTTAAGATAAAATAATTCAATCTCTCAATGAATTGACTAATGCGAATTTTCTTTTTAATGATGGCATCATGTGTGCCGGTCCTCATTAAAGTGGGATATTCTTATTTTCAACCATAGGCCTAGGTAAAAAGATAAGTAATTTCCATTATTTATGACCAACTATTTATATGTATATGTATCTACATGAATATCCAATCCAATTTCATCTAACTGTAACGTATTCATGTCATCTTTGATCCTAACTCCTAGATTTGTCTTATTTATTTATTAAATCCCCCATTAAATGCCAAAACAAATTAAAATCTAACACCATAATTTTAAAATATCACTTTCTAAAATTTAGTTATAAGTTCTTGCCAACATTTTGCAATTTTCTATATACTCCTTAATATCCATTGGATTGGAATAAATATTGGTGTTATAAAGAAAAATCTCCTCAATAAAAACAAGTTCATATCTTTACTACATGATGTATGTTAATAGTCTTCTAACTAAACAAATCATATTAATATCAATCTTCAATGTTGGAATCAGTCGATTACATCATCATCATCGTATATTTAATTACATCTGCATATTATCATTATTCATCCATCTAAATCACCAAATCATACCATCATCAACTCAATTTAAAAGCTCATCTTCAATAATGTAAAGAGCACACTTGTTTAAAATCACTCTACCCTTTCCACAAGCAATTGACATTGTCTCCTCAACCTCTAAACTCTTCCTACCGCATTTTCGGATTTCTAAGCGTAATGTCCTAGTCCATATGCAGAAGAAATAAAAAAAAATCAGAAGGTTATAATATCCTTGAATGTATAAGATAACAAGTGGAATGTTTACTTTACAAATTACGAAGATGGACTAGACTACTAGTGATCAATTGTAAGGTTTATATAGGTTTATATGTAGGGTTTTCTATACAATTGATCATATGTACCCATATATTATTGATCCTAATCTTTAATTTGAATACATCATTATAATGGATTGAGCTTAAGATATATATGTATATTATTATATCTTATTTCATTTTTATTATTATTCTTTTTTTTCTTTAACAAAAATTGAAATGTGGGACCATTTAATATTTTTGAAAAAAAAAATGGCCCTAGATTTTTAACAACTCCTATTTTAAAATTTTATTTAACTTCCTATCATCTTCCTCAAAATAAAATAATTATGGGGATATTTCAAATACCTTTAAATGTTGGAATATTAGGCTTTTTTCCTATCCATAATTCGTAAAGGGTTTTAGTCATTACCTTATTAGACTCTGTTAGGGATGTAAGTTACAATATTAATGCATCTCCCTAGAGCGACTCTCATAAGTTAGTATGAACAATCATACTCCTTACTATTGAACCATATGGAGATTGAAATCTTATTTTGATGAGAAAATATATTGCATAAATGCTCCACAACTTAGTTAAGTTACATTCAATAAGCAAAACTTATTTTTAATGTGTTTGAAGCTTTATTTGTGCATAATGTTTGTATTTGTTTTGTTATGTGTTTTTGGCAATGCGTATAGAGGAAACGTACCGGCTTGCTGATAGAAAAAAGATAAGGCATGATGCTTAACCAAAGGTAGTTGAGGGGCAAATCGAGCCTTCAACTTTAGACTCAACTAGATTGACATGCCGATAGGGATCTAAACCAGCTTGCCAATGCATAAAAAACAGCTGTTGGAGCTTTTGTTAGCTGACCATTGAAGCTTGATTTTTGTGTAATGGCTAGCTTATTTTGTGCGCTTATAAATAGAGTGTTTGGGCTATATTCATGTAAGAGAGTAAATTTTAATTTACATAGATTATGTCAACCTACTCTCTTGATTTGTATTTGTATCTGTTGAGTGAATAGTATTATAGTGAGATTAGTGAGCTAATATTATAATACACTATTCACATGTAATGTTTGAGTATTTTAGTGAAGTCTTTTCTTGTTTGAGGCAATAAATGAAGTCATCGTGTGTTTAGGGGCTTGTGTGAAGTCCTACGTATGTGTAGGTAATTTGTGAAGTCCTCATGTGTTAGGGTACTCATGTGAAGTCCCACATGTGTGTAGGCATTGGTGAAGTCCTCTTAATGAGGCATTTGTGAAGTCTTCTTTCTGAGGCAATTATTTGTTTGATTGAATGAAATGAGTGAAGTCCTCCTTAAGTGAGGCAATTGTGGACCATGGAAACTAGGGAGTAGGCTAAACACCACGTTATATCATAGTTTAATCTTCTCATTCCTTATCTCTTTATCATTACTGTTATAATTGCATGAATTGAGCAAAATTGAAAAAAGAGATAATGTTGGTTAAGTGAGCTTAAATTCAATTTAGAAACCTACCTTGTAGTTTCTGCTTCCGCAATATACGTGTAAAAGCCTAGTCGATCTTTATATATATATATATATATATTTATAAAAATTGGTCTCAAAGCTGGTCTCTAAGGTTATTGCTTAACCATATCTTAGAGACAAGTTTCTATGGTTTCTTAAAAATGCTAGGCTTATGTGTTTTTATGTACTAAAAATGAATTGTTTATTAAATATAATTTAAATGTTTTAGTGGAGCATCATATCTTTACACATGAGTTTTAACTGGAATGCTAACTAAGGGATTTCATGTAACCTGAGAACCTTTAATTGAGTATTACATCTTTTACAAGTAAGCTTTCATCCGAATGCTTAATTGAGGGGGAGTATTAGGTTGAGGGGAAGTAATGTTGTTTAATAATTGTTCTCATTAAAAAGGGAGATCATGTGAAGGTTGCAATCTTGTTTTGATGAGAAAATGTATTGCATAAATGCTCCACTATTTAGTTAAGTTACATTTAATAAACAAAACATGTTTTTAATGTGTTTAAGCTTTATTTGTCAATATATATTTGTTTTTTTTTTTTTTTGTGTTTTTGGTGTAGTGCGTACAAAGGAAAAGCATGGCTTACCGATTGAAAAAAGATAAGGCGTGATGCTTGACCAAAGGCAATCAAGGAATAGATCAAGCCTTCGACTTTGGGCTTGACTAGACCAGTTCACTGATGCGTGAAAAATAGTCGTTGGAGCTTTTGGCAATCGATTGTTGGAGGATTGATTTTGCGTAATGGCTAGCTTATTTGTGTGCCTATAAATAGAGTGTTTAGGCTATTTTTATGTAAAAGAGTAGAGCTTAATTTGTACAGATTATGTCAAAATACTCTCTTGATTTGTATTTCTATTTGTTAAGTGAATAGTATCATAGTGAGATTAGTGAGTTAACATTGTAAGGCACTATTCACATGTTATGTTTGAGTGGTTAAGTGAAATCCTCTCTTGTTTGAGACAATAGATGAAGTCATCATGTGTTGAGGAGCTTGTATGAAGTCTTACGTATGTGTAGGCCATTGGAAAAGCCTTCATGTGTTGAGACACCTATGTAAAGTCCTACATGTATGTAGACATTGGTGAAGTCCTCTTGATGAGGCATTTGTGAAGTATTTAAATAGATCTTTTATAATAAGAAAGACTTGTTTGAATTGCTGGACATAGTGATACAAGAGTCTTCCATGTGTTGAATTTGATTTTTATAAAAGATTTTAGTTCAATAATGCAATCCTTGAATTGTTACTAATGAGAAGACATTCCAATAGGTGGATTTAAGAAATTAGTGATTAATAGTGTTGAAAGGGATACTAATCTATCTTAGTAATCTTGTGGACTAATTGGACATGGATGATCATTAATATTATCTCTTGAAATAAACTATAGTGATATTCTTATGGGGAAGTTGTTGTTTAGATGAGTTGAATAATATTGGATTTTCATATCTTCTCATTGTGTTGTCTTCACAGCATAAAAAAAGATTAAACATAGAAATATTATCAAAATAGATAATTTTTAAATATAATTGAGAATAGATAATAGAGGAAGAAGTTATTACTAGTAGTTAATCTAATCGATCCTTGTGGGACTTCCCTGCCCTTAGGTATACTTGCTTATAAATTGATTGAAAAGAAGGATTAAAATAGAGTATTATTGTTTAATCAATCAATTAATTGGTCACTTTTCTTATTTTTCTAATATATTGGTGTAGATCTCTCAAATTGTTTTCTTCTTCTATTTTTTTTTATTTTTTTAGGAAATATGCATCAATGTTCTTTTTCTATTTTAATCCATGTAAGTTACTATACTAGGAATGGTAGTCGTTCTTTTCGTTGAGAGATCTTTATTTATGTCACTAAGTTAAGTAGTTTTCCCCATAATAACAAAAGGACCTGGATTCAAGAAATATAAAATTGCATCATTTGAAGTATGTTTAGCACTTAATACATTATTGAGTCCAACTTTCGTGTCAATATAAATTCATAATTTCTTTTTAAGTTGATTTAGGGTGTATTTGAATTTTTTTTTTTAACCAGATCTATATTTCATTTATATTTTTTTAAGGGTAAATTACACTAGAAGATCATAATATTTGAGGGGTAAGTTCATTTGAAATCACAACATTTAGGAAAATGGATCAATTAGATCACCATTGATAAGTGTGAATAGGAGAAAAATTTAATTAAAAGTTAGAAGATCAACAGTATTGTGATATATGTCAATGGTGATCTTAATTGACCTACTTTCATAAATATTGTGACTTCAAATGAACCACTCAAAATATTTTAACCTCAAATGAACTTACCCTCAAATGTTATGATCTTCAGTGTAATTTACCCATTTGTTTAAGGGTAGCATTTGAAAAAATATAATAGATGACTAAATTTTATTTGTAGGGCATGAAAAAACCAAAGGTAATATAGATTTGACTTTTTGGGTTAAGATGGCAACATCCACATTTAATTAGAATGATCAACGTTGATTTAGGATAGGGAGTTTGAAGCATGAACCATTAGAATTAATTTTCATAATTTTAACTTTTCTCAACAAGACTCATACATAATAAAATAGCCTTTAATGGACTTTGAGATTCGTTAATGAAAGAGGCTCATCACAACCATCAATTTTCTGCGTGGTTTCACGAACAACATCGACCACTGAACTTTGTAAATACTCTTAGTCCTCTTTATTTTGATCAATTGAAAATCTTTGAAAAACATTGTCATACTGCCTCATTTTCATCTTAAATGATCAAACACTTTTTCAAATCAAGAATATACTCCATCACTTGCCATGTGTTCATTCAAGCTTATAGAGATAACCTACTCCTCCTTCTTATCTTATTTTATCTTAATCACCCCTTGTCACGCCCCGAAGAGTACCTTAAATGTGGCATCCCGCCACATATAATATAAAGACTCAAGAATGATTGTCTCAGTCACGCAAAAATCTTAGTATTACATGTAAGACGTCTAGCATGGTAATAGGAGACGTTTTTGGGTAGTATAGTCTAAGTAAGTAAAAATGAACATACAAGAATCGAGATGTCATGCCCCGGAGGGTACTCTAAATATGGCAGTCCGCCGTATATAATATTAAAGCTAATGAATGATAACCTTAGTCATGCAAGAGCTTCGATATCACATGCAAGGCGTGCTTTCCAAGATAATAGGAGACTCATAGGGTATTACATTTAAATAGATAATAAAAGCAAGCAAGAACTTATATAAATAAACATGAAACCTTCATAAATATAATAATTCCTTACATCATCTTAGGGGTTCCCCCGTCTTAAAAGTCTAGTTACAACTAAAAGTAATCATAACTATAACATAAGCCTACTATAGAGATTTTTTAGAAGTCTATGTTTAAAACTAAATACATATAACTTCTCTCAAAACTCCTAGTAGCTTAAGCTCGTACCTGACATACGAGGCTCCTTGGTATCAACCAAAGATAATCATACTGTAATAAAAAGCTATAGGGGTATAAGCAAATCTAGCTTAGTGAGATTATTCCATCTACAAGACATTTCCATAAATCAAACAAATATTTAAACAAACATATGTGAATGCACCAAACATATGAACAAACAAAATACACAAGATTAACCGGAAATCATGTGTAGCATGGATTTTACGCCCTCTATGTCGGGGGCTGAGAGGTTACAGGCCCATACAACCATCAATATTTGTATATTTGCTGGCTCCTGCTTGCCCGTAGACTTTCCGGCTCTTATTGGCCCATATAGACTTTCCGGCTTGTACTAGCCACCACTACAACTTCCTCGTTTCCCCACACAAGAAAAGTAGTGAAACAAATGTGACTCACGAATATGATATGCATGAATTATTTTCAATATAAGTTTACTGATAATGTGAGTTCAAGTTAAAGGCGATAAAAAACGATATTCATTATATCAATGTAAGAATTACAATTTAATTATCAATTCCTCTTTCGATATTCTTAACTTATATTCAATAAATCATAAATTCAAATCACATAATACTTTTATCTTTTCCTTAATTTCTAGTGCTACTAATTATAAGCACAAACAAGGAAATGTAACTTAGTAAATGATTAACTCGCTCCATGTCAGTAGATTTTAATCAAAGTAGTCTTCCGGGAAAGTGATCTCGTTCCTTCTTCATCTAGACAAGATGAAATACCCAAAATGAGTCTTTCATAGAATTTCTATTCTTGAAGATTCTAAACTTTTCTTAAAATCGCGTAAAATCGTATAGGAGAAATTCCAACTTAAAATGGCCATAATTTGCTCATTTTAACTCGACATTTCGCATATAATATACCGTTTTCTATCTATTCGAAAAGAATCTATCTATTTCTAAACTTATTTTGATCAAACTAAGTGTTTGAGTTTCGAAAAAGTGGCGAGCAGATTCGCGACGAATTTTTATAAACTTGATTTCCTTCTTTTATCCAAAGTTCATTTTGAAGAGATAGGTATTATAATAGTTTGTAAAACCTTTGAAATGTATATACACATATTAATTGACTCATATCGAATGTATGAATAAATGAAGTTGTCTCAAACTATGAAAAAGTAAAGTCTTTTAAAGATTTTTGGAAAGTGAGAACTTTTGGAATATTCCTTTTTATTTTGCTTTTGAAAATATCTTAAGTTATTTCAAATGAGTATTTTTCTTTTCCTAAATTTAATTTCCGTAATCTCTTTAAATTCCTAAGGAATGATTTTATTTTCTAAGCTTAGTTTTCCAACACTTTTGAAAGTAATAACAATTCTATATTTAGAGAAATAATTTCTTGGTTTCTTGAGATTATTCCATTTTGATGAAAAGAATTTCAGTACTTGATGAATAAGTGAAGTTTATGTAAAATCTTTATTTATTTCAAAAAGTTCTCTCTATTATGTTTATGAGCTCCTCTAGATTTCTTAGAAAAGTTTGTTTAAGAAAATCACTTCCTACTTTTATTTCTAGAAAAGAATTTTTAAGAAAACCTTTCCTCATTTATTTTGTTGAGATAAAAGTCATTATGTTCATGCATGAATATGAATCATAAAGTTATGAAAACATAAAGAAACATAATAACTTAAAAGAATAGGCTAGTAAAGAAATAAATCAAGTATTGGAACCTTTAGCTTCATCAAGGTATCTCGGGACTAAGAAAAGACTAGTCCCATAAAGAAAAAGAAAATGTTTTGACTTGATGAGGACAAGTCTAAGACTAGAAAGACTAGTCTTAAAAACAACATGAAAGTAAATAAATTGCAAAACAATTGAGCTTATATGCTCTAAAAGATATATATAGCTATATAGATATATTTAGATAATTATATATATAATAGCAACATAAAGAAATTAGATCATGAACAAAAACAAAGTATGAACCTATTGTTGCTTTCTTTAACCTTTATAGTTTAGAAAACACACACTAAACTCATACTAAGTAAATGAACATAAGAAAGACTTAAAGAATTTTTACCTAAGAGAACTAAACTTGAGAGAGCTTTGGGAGAGAATTCTTGTAGAATTTTGGGAGAGTAACTTTAGTGTATGAAATGTGTGAAAGAAGTGGAAGGAAGATGGGGTATTTATAGGAAAATGTGGGAGGTTAATTGTGTTAATTAAATAAATGAAAATAAAACAAATTGGAGAGGGTTGGGAGGGACACATGGCCGACACAATTAGGAGTGTAGGGGGAGTGAAATTTATTTTTTTTGTATTTTTGTTAATGAAAAGTAAGATATGAAAGATGTGAAGTTGTATTGGAAATGAAAATTTGGAAGAAATAGAGGTATGAGTCGTAAGAGTAGGTTGTAAGAAAAAGTAGAGATAGGTAAATAGTGTAATGTAAAGTAGACATGACAATTTAAGTACCGGTAGTAAGAAAATAAGCGTATAATTGGGATATATGATATTTTACCTACCGAAAAATTATGAAATTGACATTTTTGAAAATCTTATATTTTTACAAGTCTAATGGTATATTCAGAATATTTTTACTATTCCGAGCCCGGGAACGTTTTTCAAGAACTGTGTCCTATCGGGTTCAAAACGAGTCGCATTTTTATTAAACTAATCTTTTTAAGCTTCCTTAGGTAATTACAAACTATTTTACTCACTAAACTCTTTCTTACTTTCTTAGGGTTTCTTACACAGGGATGCCGGACTTGAACGATTACGATAGACTAAGGTTTTGTTGGCTTTAGAAATTCGGTTGACTTCTAATTAGGGTTTAAGCTTTAATTGATCACAAAACTTTAGGGGTTTACACCAAAAATAAAGTAGATCATAAAATTAATAACCAAATGTTTATTACATGATTTCTTAGGGGTATACCCCTGATAAATCCCAAAGATCGAAATAGTCTTTACAATATTTAAATACTACATTAAAATTTCAAAGGATTTCTAATCTAAATCTTCAAGTAGATTTCCTCCAAAAGCTTCGAAAGAATACTTATGCGGATATGGGGAGACCTCGGGTACAAAAATAGGTGTTCTTAAGAATGCAAATACCTATTGGGGAGTAAGCTTACGGGCTTAGTGAGTAAATCCTAAAAATTCATACTCAAAGTAAAATATCAACCAAGTTTATTAGTCAAGCAAATGGAATGCAACAAACACATGAGCATACAAGACATATGACTTTCCGGGAATCATATGTTGAATGAATTACGCCCTTCATTCGAGGTTAGATATTCAGGCTAATTACGGCCACGAATTTGTTTAAAACACTTTTATAGATCTTATCGACTCCTATACACCATCAAAAACTTATAGTTATTACAAGCTCCTACTAACCACCAATTTATGTAGTTCTTACCGGCTCCTATTCATCACTTACATGATATACCGGTTATGCCTATCACCACTATTACACACTTGTCCCACCAATTGTATAGTAGTGAATGCAATGTGACTTAACATATGAAGTGCAAGCATAATTTCTTAATCATAGTCTAGTCGTTATGTTTAATTTCTTTCAAGTGAGCAACCAATTTCAAACACTTTAAGATAATATTATACATACAACTTTATTACAAACAAATCATGTTTCGATATACTTAATATTCTTTCAACATATTACCATACAACTTCCATTTGATTTTGCCTAAATTCTCATGCAACTAAATTTACAAGCACAATCATAAGTATGAAAAATAACAGGAAGTAGACTCACTCAGCCATGATGACACCTTTCTTATAATAGATGAGTCGTTCGAGATTTCCACTAATTGTAGTAATCTTTGGGATATGAACAATCCTCCTCCAGATCACCTAATCAAGAAGAATACCCAAAATGAGTATTTCTTTTTGATTCTATGGTACTAATAAGGAATTATGTCATAAGATCATTAAAATTCGTATAGAGAGAAATTCTAACTTAAAATGGCTATGACTTAGTTATTTTAACTCAGAATTGCACATATAATATATCTTTTTCTACCTATTCGAAAAGATCTATCTAATTTTAAAATTATTTTCATCAAACTAAGTCGTTTGAGCTTCGAAACAGTGGTGATCAGATTCACTACGAATTTTACAAAACTTACTTCCTTCTTTTTATAAAAACTTGAATCAAAGAGATATATATTATAATAGTTGTAAGACCTTTGAAAAGTATATATACATATTTGTTTACTCATGTTAAATGCATGAAATCAATGAAGTTGTCTCAACTATAAATTTTTTGGTAAAAGTAAAGTCTTCTAAAACTTTGGAAAAGTAAAACTTTTGACATTTGCCTCTTAGTTTGCTTAGAACTTTCTTAAGTCATTTTGAAAGGGGTATTGTCTTTTCCTTAATCTTTTTAAATTTCAAAAGAATGATTTCCATTTTCTAAATTCCTTATAGCTTAGTTTCTAATTCTTTTGAAAGTAGTAATAATTTTAAAGAAGTGATTTGATCATTAATCATATTATTTTTTTAAGACCATTTTATTTTTATAAAAGGGGATTTTTTGGTGTTTACCAAACTAATCTATTCAAAGTATTGATGAAAAATGAAGTTTAGTAAAACTTTTGTTAAATCAAGAATTCCTTTTCATTTTATGACTTTGTAAAGTGCATGTGTGTATTGTATAAAAATTCCTATGTTTATAATGAACTCCTCTAGAAAAAGATTTATGATAAATTTCTAAGTTTTTATGAAAAATTACTTCCTTCATAACAACATTTATTTTTAGATATGAACTTCTATTTTAAGAAAACTTTTTCCTTCTTCAACTTGTTGAGACAAAATCTATATGTTAATGCATGATCATGAAATAGAATTATGAAAACATAGGAAAAACATAATGGTAATAAAATAAGCAAGTAAAGAAATATATCAAGTATTGGGAACCTTAGCTTCATCAAGGTATCCCGGGACTAAGAATGGACTAGTCCCAAAAGAAAAATAAGAAAAGAAAGCAAATATGTTGTTTTGACTTGATGCGGACAAGTCTAAGACTAGAGACTAGTCTTAAAATAGCATGAAATAAATAAATAAATTGCTTGAAAGTAAATAAATAATAATGAGCTTATATGCTCTAAAGATTATATATTAGTACATAATTATATCTAGTTACACATATATAAAGGATTAACATGAAATCAAAATATAAGCAAAAGTAAAATAACATCACAGAAATATGAATATAATTTTATGAATAAGAACAATACATGAACATAGTGTAGCTTCCATAACATTAAGTTTAGCAAACTCACACCATGGTCATGTAAAGTTACATGAAATGGTAAGAGAAATCTTAAAGAAAATTTCTTACCTAAAGGTTTTGTAGAAGAAGAAGAAGAAGGTTTTGTGAGAGAATTTTGAGATAGTAATTGAGAGGGGGTTTGGAGAGAGTTTTGGGAGTGAATTTATGAGTAGAAGATGTGTGAATGAAGTGAAAGAGGAGGGGGATATTTATAGGAAAACGTGGAGTGATTTTTGAGTGATTTAATTTTGAAATAAAATAGATGAAGAGAGGGAGGGAGTGGCGCCGGCCATGTAGTGTGCAGAGGGGAGAGATTTGATTTTTTCGTAATTTTGTGAGTTAAAAATAATAATGTAAGATATAAAGTTATGGAAAGGTAAAAAGTAAAGATAATAGGTTATCATGTTATAAGATAGGTATTAGAATAATTAGAGATAAATATATAGTGTAGAATAGTAATGAATAGTGTAATGTAAAGTAGATGTGACTAGTAAAATACTAGTAAAAGAAATATGCGTATAATTGCGATATCTGATATTTTTAATTACTAAAAAATAAAGAAACTGATATTTTTGAAATCCCTGCATTAAATCGGTCCTAACGATGTTATCAGAATATTTTCATTATTCCGGGCTCTGGGACACGATTTTTGAGAACTGATCTCGTTTGAGTCCGAAGGTCACTTGAATTTCGCGAATCTGACATTTTTATATAACCTAAAGCTATTATGAACTATTATCACCAATTATTCCAACTTTGTTTTCTAGGGCTAAAGAAAATGAGAATGTCGAATCTAAAATCTAGGGTTTGTTCTACTAGACTTTTATTAACCTTTAGGGTTTCGGTTAACTTTTCATTCTAAGATCAAACTTAAAATTAACCGAAAATTTTAGGGGTTTACACCCCTCACGTGTCACTCCTCTTTGGTAACATGAAGCATGACTTGCACGCAATATGCATGTGATCATTTCATTCAAACTCATACACCTGCAACTATCTTATTTATACGTTGTTTTTGTCACATAATAATCATAATAAAGTGATGATTAATGTATAATAATTGGGATGCGAAAATTGATGTATTTCAAAAAGAATAGATTTGAAAAATATATTTTATGAACTAAAAAAATAATTGATATTCTTGTAAAAAAATGAATTTGATAAAGGATATATCCCAATTTATATAGATTTATTGGATATATAATCTTAAAAGAAGGGTATAATCTTTTTGGTACCTATTTTTTGACAAATGTATTAATTGAGTAGGTAGCAAAACGATATCAAACTGGCAAAATAAGCTTCATCATATAGATCCTTATTGCTAATTTTGATCATATTGACATATGAAAGGGTAACTAAGTCTACCAAGCTCTTAAATTAAATAATGGGTTGACGTAAAAATAATTATAAGTATATCATATGTTAAAGATTGACTTGACATGATATTGGAGGGAAACTTCTTTTATATCAATATATGTTTTTTAAAGAATGTAAGTATATTATTTCAAAATTTTAAACATCATTATGTAATTTTAATAGTTTCTAGATATATTATTTTCCTTTTCTTTTCTTTTTCTAATTTTTTTCAACAATAACATCAGAACAACTCGGATACCCGGGTTAACTTTGTGGTTTCGTGCCAATCTGTTATGTTCAATGCTTCTTCGTTGTTTGTTTCTTCTCAAATTATGATGATTCTCAAATTATAACTGTAAACCCCTGAAGTTTTGGATTCAAACTAAAGCTTAAATCCTAATTAGAAGTCAACCGGATTTCTAAAGTCAAACAAAACCCTAGTTTACCGTAACCACATAAGTTCGGCATCCCCGTTTAAGAAACTCTAAGAGTATAAGAAAAAGTTTTGGTGAGTATAATAGTTCGTAATTATTTAAGGTCCTAAAAAGATCTGTTTAGTAAAATCGAAACTCGTTTTGAACCCGATCGGACACAGTCGTTGAAAAACGTGTCCCGGAGCCCGGAATAGAAAAATATTCCGAATATACTGTTAAACTCGTAAAAATATAAGATTTTAAAAAATATCAATTTCATAATTTTTCAGTAGCTACAAATATCAGATATTGTATTTATACGCATATTTTCTTACTACCGGTATTTAAATTGTCATGTCTACTTTACATTACACTATTTACTACTATTCTACACTATTTATCTATCTCTACTTTTTCTTACAACCTACTCTTACAACCCATACACCTATTTCTTACACATTTTCATTTCCAATACAACTTCACATCTTTCATATCTTACTTTTAATTAACAAAAAAAAAAAAAAAAATTTCTCTCCCTCCTCTCTCTTGTGTAGCGCCGCCACCCCCTTTCCCTCTTCCCAATTGTTTTATTTTTACTTTATTTAATTAACACAATTTATCTCTCTCATTTTCCTATAAATACCCCCTCATACTTCCACTTCTTTCACACCACTTCTACACTAAAGTTACTATACTTAAATCTCTCCCAAATTTCTACAAGAAGTCTCTTCCAAGAAGTTCTCTCTAGTTTGTTTCTTTTAGGTAATACTTTTCAAGATTTTCATATGTTCATCTACTTAGTATGAGCTTAGTGTGTGTTTTCTAAAACCATGAAGGTTAAGAAAGCAACAATAGGTTCATACTTTGTTTTTGTTCATAATCTAAATTCCTTTGTGTATCTTTTATGTTCATAACTATCTAATATATCTATATAGCTATATATATTATTTAGAACATAGAAGCTCATTGTCTTGCAATTTATTTACTTTCCTTACAATTTATTTACTTCCTTGCAATTTATTTAACTTCAAGTTGTTTTTAAGACTAGTCTTTCTAGTCTTAGACTTGTCCTCATCAAGTCAAAACATTTTCTTTCTTTTAGGGACTAGTCTTTTTTTAGTCCAGGAACCTTGATGAAGCTACGGTTCTAATACTTGATTTATTCCTTTAATTGCTTATTCTTTCAAGTTATTATGTTCCTTTATATTTCTATAATTTTATGATTCATATTCATGCATGAACATAATGATTTTGTCTCAATAAAAATAAATAAGGAAATGTTTAAAGATTCCTTTCTAAACAAAACAAATAGAGATTAAGTTTCTTAAAAACTCATAAGCCTGCCTAGAAATGATTTTTCTTAAATAAACAAAAGCTTTTATACAAATTTACTTTTCATCAAGTGCTAGAAATTCTTTTGGAAAAATCACAAGAAACAAAATATTCTTTTATGAAATTGTTATTACTTTTAAAAAAGTTGTTGGAATCTAAGTTTAGAAAATAAAATCATTCTTTAGAAATTTAAAGCATTTACAAGAAATTAAATTTAGAAAAAGAAATACTCATTTCAAATAACTCAAAATCTTTTAAAAAATAAAATGAATATTTCAAAAATTCTCAAGTTCAAAATCTTTTAAGACTTTACTTTTTCATAAATTGAGACAACTTTATTTACTTCATACATTTGTTATGAGTCATTACATATACGTATATACCTTTCAAAAAGCTTATAGAATATTTGGAAAATCTATCTCTTCAAGTGAGCTTTATTTAAAAGGAAGAATTCAAGTTTTTGCAAATTCGTGTAAATCTGGTCGTTGCCTTTTCGGGACCCAAACGACTTAGTTTTATGATAATAAGTGTAGAAATGTGTATATTTTTTCGAGTAGATAGAAAACGATATATTATATGCGAAATTCCTAGTTAAAATGAGCAAGTTATGGCCATTTTAAGTTGGAATTTCCTCTTATACGATTTTACCACGATTTTAAGAAAAGTTTAAGATCTTCAAGAATAGAAACTTCATGAAAGACTCATTTTGGATATTTCATCTTGTTAGGTGGAGAAGGACCCGAGATCACTTTTCCGGAGGATTACTTCGATTAGGATCTATCGACATGGAGTGAGTTATTCCTTTTACTAAGTTACATTTCTTTGTTTTGTGCTTGTAAGTAGTAGCACTAGCAATTAAGAGAAAGATAAGATGAATAATTGTTGTGTGACTTGGAATCATGATTGAGTGAATATGAGTTAAGAATATCGAAAGATTGTTTGATATATAAATTGCGATTCTTGTATGGATATGATGGGAATTGTGTTGATCACCTTCAACTTGAACTAAATATTAAAATCAATTCATGCATATCATACTTATGAGTCACATTTGTTTCACTACTATTCTTCGTATGGGGAAACGAGGAAATGGTAGTGGTGGCAGCAGGAGCCGAAAGTTTACAGGGCAAGCAGGAGCCGGTAAATCTGCAAATATTGATGGTCGTATGGGCCTGTAACCTCCCAACCCTCGACATGGAGGGCGTAAAATCCATGCTACACTTGATTTTCAGTTAACCATGTGTATTTTGTTTGATTATATGATTGATGCATTTTCATATGTTTGATTTAAAATACTTGTATGAATTATGGAAATGTCTTATAGATGGAATTACCTCACTAAGCTAATTTTGCTTATATCCTTATAGCTTTTTGTTACAGTACGATTACCTTTGGTTGGCCCCAAAGAGCCTTGTATGCCAGGTACGAATATAAGCTACTAGGAGTTTTTGGGAGAAGCTTTATGTATTTAAGTTTTGAACATAGGCTTCTAGGAAAATCTCTATAGTAGGCTTATGTTATAGTTGTTATTATTTTGGAAAGACTTCTAAAGCGGGGGAATGCCCTTAAGATGATATAAGGATATTATTATGGAAATTTTATGTTCATTCATATAAGTTCTTGCTTGCTTTTATTATCTACTTAAATGTAATACCCTTGTGAGTCTCCTACTATCTTGGAAGCACGCCTTGCATGTGGTATCGAAGCTCCTGCATGACTAAGGTTGTCATTCATTAGCTTTAATATTATATGCGGTGGACTGCCACGTTTAAGGTACCCTCCGGGGCGTGACAATAACAATAACAATAACAAGTTGTAGTTGTATATGATAATTCTGAAAAGCTCTCATCTGGGAACACATGCTTGGTCGCAAAGATTTATAGGAAAAATATTTGCTTGTTTAATCCAAAATGATATTATTTTACTCATAAAGATAGTACTGATATCCATATTTCAAAATTTTGTCTAATTTTTATCTATAGCACTCTATCTTCTGTTGGAATGCTATAGTAACATCTTTAATATGTGTTGAAGCCTAATTCTAATTTTTTTTTTTTAAATTTAATGCATTATTATGGACAACAACATAATAAACAACAAGGTACAATAAATAAAGAGTGAGGGTTAAAAAAGATCATATGGGATTTAACATGGAGTTCAATCTACTTCTTAGTTTCTACGATCAACAATAATGCCCCACTCAAGGAGGACTTCATACTTTTCATTAAAATACAAACACAAATGCTCTAAGAGGAGCTACACAACAATAACCACAAATACTTGAGTTATGCCTTTAGAACAAGCTCTCAATCACACTAGACACAACTTAGTATTCTTCTAATTCACTTACAACAAACTTAGTATAGTGCCTTACAAGAGATAGTAAGATCAATACAACTAATGACCTTATACTTTTCTCTCACTTACAAAATAATACAAATTTCAACTAAAGCTTTGAGAAATTGAATACAAGGTTAAGATTGCAATAACTAAGCTTTATTAACCTTCTTCAAGCCCCTAAACACATAAATTTATAGCTTGGTTAAGCCTCCTAACCATTGGACTCAAACACTAAAAACGGTCAAGTAATAAATGCATGTAATGGCTAGTTTTGGCCCCATCAGCTTGCTAGCGTAGAAAATTTGCTTGAAAACTAGGTGCACTGATGAGTTAGCAGGGGGCCTATGGTAAGACCCCTGAAATCCACAAGATGTCAATGCAAGAGAAAAATTTATACTAATGAGCTGGTACATGACATACCTACATAATTCTACTAAAAACAAAACACACCACTAGGGATACAATCGGAAACTTTATAGGGTTGAACTCTAAAGGATTATAGGATTTGGTTTGGATCATATAGTAAACCCGATAACCCAATATTATAATTTAAAAAATAAAAACATTATTAAAGGAGCAAGGAGAGGAAAAAAGATATGAAGAAGCTACCATCTTTTTTTACCTCCTAACAATGTTTTTTTTTTTTTTACTAAACTAAACTAGTTACTGATTTTGGAATTTTCATCACATTTTGTTCAAGTTATGTTCAATGTGAAGATTAATATTATTTGTTATCTTTTATAATTTAGTCCCACTAGGAGATTTAATTTAACCATGTTTTTAAGATATTATAGTGTGACAAAAGTAATATATTTTTGTATTTAAATGTTATATAGTGAATGTGATTTGTAGCATTTTTCATCAATTCCATATGCATCTTTTTCATTTTTTAATGTATAAAAAGTTTGTGTTAGAAGTACCATCTTTTCTTAAATTTTTTATTAGATTTTGAAAATAGGTTGAAAAAAAAAAGGTTATAAAGTCACATTCCGAGTTCTAAATCAAACCCTATAGGGTGGGTTTAAATATAATATGAAAACTTCATAGGATTATAGGGTTGAGTTTGGTAGACCCTATAAGGTAGCGGATTGGTTTTTGGGTTCATATTATTCATTTGAAATCTAACCCGATTACATCTCTAGACACCACAAACATAAACACAAACACAAACTTTTGCATATTTTCAACACATAACTTAACAAGCATGTTTAAATAACTAAGTCTACTTATCCATAAATTTTGTTTTTCTCAAATAGGATATATGCCAAATGACATCACATTAGAGGCTGCTCTCTACTACCATTCGTTCTTGTAAGATATGCTTCCTACTATCTTGAATGGCTAGAGGATTAAAGAAATATATTCCATGAAGTATTGGTCCACAAATAGTATTAATATTTATTTTAATTTATCAATATTAATTAATAATATTTTCATAGAGTAGGCATTTAATACCATAAAACTTTTACTTTATATACATTAGAGTATAGGTTTTAACATAAATATAAGGTATGAAAACTTCATATTCATGTCCTACCTTATGATAATAGATTCCAAAAATTTTTATAAACCAAACATATATTACTTTGACACTGCCTAACTGAGTATGATATGAGTAAGCACCCACAATGGTAGGGTACTTAATAACCCCTAATTTATTATAATATTTTTTCTTTATTTTAGAGGACAGCATTTCTTATTTTCGCTTTTAATTTCTAAGGCTGCTTTATATAGGATGCCTTTGTACTTGATGTTTGGATTAACCATCGTGGTTCACTTTTCAAAAATGGTATTCTAGCGTTTGTTTTATTTTATTTTTTGAATTTTTTTTAGTTTTTGAATTTCCATTTCTCCTTTTTTTTTCTTGTAATTCAATTATTTTGAATATATTACTTTAAACAAATCTCAATTTTGAAATTTTTATTTGAAAATCCAATTTATTTTTGAAAACCTCTCCTTTGTATTTACTAGTAAAAAATAAAATAAAATTTTCACTTTATTAAGAAAACATGTTTTTTTGCACTTTTCTCACTATTTTTTGAATTAGTTTTTTAATTGCAATCTTTATTTATATTATTCTTTTTTACTTATTTTAATTCACATATCATAATATATAATAAAGAGACAGGGTCAAACAAGCTAGGTGAGCCGGATGAATGAGTCATGGGTCAAACCAGTTTCTATGTCAGGTCTGATCACTGGGTTTGAATTGAATTATTGGCTAGGGTACGTTCAGGGTTTTGATGAGGTTGCAGTAAAACTTGCATGGCTCACTCAAGACCATGGCGTAGCTGTCAACATTTGAGAGGGTGTCAAATTGACACTCCAGGTGTTGCTCTTGGTGTTTCAACATAACGGGTGTGTTCCAAGGTGAATTAGTATTGAAGAGAAGTGGGGGTAGTTTTGGAGTGGAACGTGAAAAGGAGGGAGGAAGGGTTAATGGGTTTGCAAACATTCTTCATTTTGTTTCTTTTTTTATAACTCTTGGAATATATCGAAGCTTTAAATGCAATTGTTGATGTTCAGACTTCTCTTGCTTGTTCATTTGGGTTAAATGTCCAAACGAAGAAGATGGGTTTGCATGATAGAAAATGGAAAAAGTTTTGTGGCCCTATTCATTGTGTTCCAACTTTGTTCTAAGTAATAATAATAATACGATACTTATCCATAAAATGATAATAATTTTTTGTTTTATTTTAGGCATATTTTTATTTTTTAAATTTATTTAGTATATGTCAAGTATCTATTGACTAGGACAAGATGTGGATAACATTTCTAGGGAAGTAAATATTTTTACATAGATATGCATACATGAAATCACTACAAGAAATTTATTATATTGTGACAAAATTATTTTTTACAGTTAGAATTTTGTCACAAATAGTACTCTTGTTGTGACAAAATGAGAATTTGTCATTTTAAACAAAAAAAAATGTTAAATTTGTGACAAAAAGAAGTATTTGTCAAAATATTTGTCATGACATATGAAACTAATAGAAATTTAGTGACAAAAAGGGTTTTGTCGTAGTCTTTGTCATGACTTTTTCTCACCATTTTTTCGCGCCAATATAGATGATACAAAAACATTCCGTCACTAAATTTAATTGTTACTAGATATAATTATATATGATATTTTTACAAGTAATTTTGTTATAATAAATACTATTTATTGTTACAAAATAAATTTGCAATTAAAGGTAGTATTATTTTAACAATAATGACAATTTATATTTGTTGTTATGTATTTATATATCTTTACAATTTTTTTTTATTATGACAAAATGATATCAAAGTGAAATTAAGTTTGTCACTCCAAAACCCTTTTTATGAATAAGAAGAATAAGATACTTTAAGTTTACAATAGCATTTCAACTTTAAAAATAAAAAAAGAAAAAATCAATGTCTACATAACAAATTAATGTAAAGTAAATCTAATAGTTTGACAATAAATTGTACATCAACACAATAAAATGTTTGTTAAAGAATTTGTTAAATAAAATTATATTCTAGAAAGATGTTTTGTTAAAGGACAAAAACCCTATAATTAATTATAATCAAATTAGTCCAAATACAATCAATTAATTTATATTCGAGTTTATCAAGTATTGAATTGGCTGAAGTTCAAGCTTAAAAATCAAAGTTCGATCGAGTTCGAGTTCAAGCTTCGAGTTTTTCATTTAAGTTAAGTTTGAGCTTGGTAATGTATCAACTCGACTCAACTCGTTTACAGCCCTACGTCTAATAATGCCCCTAAGTAGAGCCAATGGCGGTTGAAAGGAATGTGTCGAGTGACCCGGACTTGAGAACTACCAAGCCATAGCATTTAGTGGATGTACCTCTTAAGTTAAAGGAGTTGGGATTCCTATGAGGTTTAAAAGTTAATTAGAATTAGTTGGCCTAGCCTCTTTAGGCCAACCTTGGTAAACGGTGGATTGGATTAAGGTTAGAAGGCCTATGATTGATATTTGACTATTGATAAATATGGATATAATATAAGTCCAGGTCTATATGAGTTGGGATTTAGGCTAATTAGATATAATTCTACTACGTGTCCAAATTTGTATGCTCCAAGCCTACATATTTATAATCATCAATTTTTTCACTTGTAAAAAACAAAACAAAAAAAAGGCTGAGGGAATTGTATACTATAAGAGAACTATAATAGTATAGACTTCTAACACGATTGCAAGATAAAGGTCAACGATCTAGTTCTCATAAAAAAAAGTCAATAGTTTAGTTTAGTCTCCCTTGAAAAATGTCCATTTTTAGGTTTACAAAAAAAAAATAAATAAAAAAGAACATGTACAATATGTATATTTTATAGTGCAAGTTAGAATACACTAGGCAACATACTCAAGTGGTAAAAAGTTTGCTTTTGTAACTTTATTATTTTTTAGTACTAACAAATAACATTAACTTCATTCATTATAAAACTATATCTGACAAAATAAATTATCATATACTGTTATTTTATTAGTATTTTATTATAAATAACAATTTCATTACTCATATTATGAATGTTTCATTCTATCATATCAGTTATTAATAAATATCATCAATCTTATGACTTGTCTTAGTAACATTTTATTTTATTTTTTTTGTAATTGCTATTATGACAAAAATTATTAAATGTTTGATTATTTTATTTATATTCAAATTTTTTTGAATATTATTAATTAGATAAATATGAAAAGTTATTATGAAAAAAAAAATGCAATTATAAAATACCCATATTTATGTGAATTTGCACTACATTCCACTTAAATTATATTATCTAATAAATTTATTAAACAACATTATTGAATATTAAAAAGCTCACAAAAATTTATCATATTCCCACTTACGTTATTGTGATAAAGAATTTAAGGGAGAGAAATCATCCACCTACTTTCTCTCCATGAATATGTTATTGGCATGTAGTCTCTCTCTTCTATTTAAAAAAAAAAAATCATAAATGATATTTTATAGGAAAACTAAAATAGATATAAGATGCACAATTTTAAAGGAGAATTATTTTATCGTATAGAATTTTAAGGGGGAGATATTATCCCTTCCACTTTTCGCATAAAGTTTTAAGGGAGTAAACTTTTATACATGTTTTTTCTTTTTGTGTCCTTCTTCTTATATGAAAATTGATTGAATAATAGAAGCGCAAGGGTCATTGTGAACTGACTAATTTTTTTTTCCTTTTTTCTTACTTCTTCTTAAAGGGAAATAAGGTCATTGCTTTATTACATTAATAACTTTTCTTTTAGAATTCAAATAGTTAGACAAGTAATTGAGAGCTTTTACCCATTTTGTTTTTTTTTCCTTTTTCATATTTTCAAGAGCTTTTTATATTTAATTATATGTAATTTATTGTTAATTTTATTTAACTTTAATTACATTTGCTAATAATATAATTTTACGAAATTATCTATTGCAAAGGAAAAAAAAAAAGAATTGAAATAATTTGTTAACATACAGCCTTTAGCTAACAACAATTTGTAAGATGGATTAACAATTCATATTTTTGTAATATTTCCTCAATTTCATAATTTTCATTTTTAATATCTCTTATAATTTTTTTTTCGTTTTGTTCATAACAAATTGAAGTTGTAGTGAGTTGGATGGTATTAGTATAATAAAGGTTTAAAGGTCTTAAAAAATCTAATTAGTGCGCAGACACCTTAATAATGTGATGAAATGAAATTAATCATGGAGAATGACCAACAATATGGATTTGATTATAAGTGTATATATTACAAAAGAAGCTAAGATTGTGATAAAATACACAATTTTAAGGGAAGGAAATCATACCATCCACTTTCATTGTTTATGATAGTTTTTCTCTTCCATTTATAAAAGAAATAAAATCAAAAACAATATTTTATGGGATCACAAATATAGATATTTTTGGCCAAAGGAGGAAAATATAGATATAAGATGCACAATTTTAAAGGAGGAAAATTATCATTGTGCAATTCTAATGGAGGGAAACTATCCCACCCATATTTTGCACAAAATCTTAAGGGAGGGAACTTATTAATTTTTTTCATTTTTTGTGCTTATTCCTTGAGGCAATTTGATTAATTAATAGAAGGGTAAGAGTCACTTCTTATTATATTAACAATTCATCTTCTTAATAACCTCATTTTTATACTCCTAACCTTTTTTTTACACAGCCATCAACAATTCCACAAATCCATAGTGTTGTTGACATTTTCAAACGTGAGTATCTTTTCTTGTTTTATCAATTTCTTTTATAGCACTAGTCAAACTCAGTTATTTAAAACCATCATTTCTTTTGATATATACACACATGTTTTTTGTTATTAAAATTTCATCGGTGATAGTAGTTTATTATTATTATTTTTTAGTATTATTCTAATATCTGTCTGACTTGATTTTATTGAAAATACCTTTTTAGCATGGCAATTAGTAAGAGGAGGAGAATTATTCAAGCAAGTGTTTCAACTCCATCACCACTAGTGGAGCAAGTTCAACCACCACCAACATCAAGAGATTTAACATTACCAATTGATGTTAGGAGTATACCAAACTAACAATCGAAGCTAACAATATACCTAACGACTCAACAACAATCGGACCACTTAATAGTGAGGGTGAGAACATTTTTCTCCTTTATATATATAATATATATATTTATCTTTTATATAAATAGTTTTATCATTTGATTTTATGAAATTCTCATTCACTTTATAATATAAATTATAGGTTCTTCGAAGAAAAAAGGGACAAGGTGTGGCTAAGGCTTTTGAAGTGAAAAAATGAATGAAGGAGGGTAATAAAATTAGAGGAGTTATGATTAAATCTGGAATGCATTTACTAGTGGGTTTTGTCGAAAAATTATTTAAAATGGAGATTGGTGTTATCACTCAATTAATGATTCCTTCTTGAGTATTTTATTGGACTGATATGACTGTAGCACTCAAAAAACCACTCTTTTTTCCTATGGAATATTGTTTACTTGTTCCAATTTTAGATTATTTAATAACTTTAGCTTATAATTTTATCAAAATATTGTTTTCTTCCAAAGTGAGAAAAGTTATATGCATCATAACTCAAATTGAATCTTTATTTGGTTTATGATAATGAAAGTAAAATATTTAATTTATCAAAATGAAAAATTATATGATGCATAGGTTAATATCATAATTAAATATTTAGTAATAAAAAATTCCAGCAATAATCTTGTGACAAATTTTTCTTTTTATAGCTAAAATTTTGACAAAAGAGAATTATCACACCTTTAAATTTATGACATAAAAACTTTTGCCAATAGTAAAATAATGAGAAAAAAAGATAAACTCACAATATAAATATTTTGATAAAATTAATTTTGTCAATAAAAAGATTTCATCACCAAGTTATTTTGTCATAATATTTATTTTTGTGACAAACATAATTTTTCATTATTAATATTTTGAAAAACAATATTCACATGGTAAAATATAGATGACATTATTATTTTTGTCATAAAAATTTTTTTTTATAGAAATTGGTCACCTTAAAACACATGTGATGAATTAATTTTTTCATTACAATAAAAAAATAACGAATGAATTTTAGTCAATACAAATCATATTATAGAAAAATTTGTCACTAATACTTTAGTGACAATATTTTTTTTTTGTCACAATTCAAACTTCCGTCATTGTAAATGATCAAATATACTTATAGTTTCTTAATCAATTGTGACAAAAACAAGCCTATTATGATAAAAAGAAAATTTATTGAGACAAATTATTTTGTCACTATATCATTTTTCGAGATAAAATGTTATCATCACAATAGGCATTATCATATTATGACAAAGAATGTTTTTATCACAATATACATATTACAACAAGCTTATAGTGTCCAATAAATTGACAAACAATATTTGTCACAATAAATATTTTGTGACAAATTTGGCATTTTTAGTGACAAATCAATTTGTCAAAATATGCCATATTTCTTGTAGTGAAGATAACAATCAATTATATTTTGATATATGAAAAAAATAGTAAATAATTTTTTAAATAACTATCATTAACAATTCATAACTATTAGGGATGTAACCAGGTCGGGTTTTGAACGGATTAAATGAACTCAAATTCGAACCCACTATACTATAGGGCATATCAAACCTGATCCTATAACCTTATAGGGTTTTTCTTTAATTTCAAAACCCGTCTTACAAGATTTACTATAAAACCTGCTACCCGTCCGGTTACCTGCTCGACTGTCAACCTAATTACTTGCCCGACCACCCGTCCAATTATCAATCCGAACTTGCTCTATTTATTGTTTTTTTTTTCAATAAATTCAACAAACTTAAGCCAATAATATAATAGTATAATAATATAGCAATTCACCTTCTCTTTGCCAAGCTATTTTTAATTTAGCCTATTACTCTGTTTATATTTAGTAAACATATTTATATTATAATTTTTTTTTTTCACTAAGACTAACGGATCGGGTAGGTATCTATTGGGTTTTAGTAGTATCCAAATCCGATCATAATATCCTACAAGTTTTTTTTACTTATGTCCAAATACGATCCTATTACCTTATAAGATTGAACCCTATAAAGTTCTTATCGGCTTGGATGGATTTGAAACCTATTAATGAACGAACCAACCACATCCCTAGTTGCTCTCCCTTCTCGCCAATAATGTAGTGGTTCAAATGATACTCATGCACGAAGCTCAATCGTTGGTTTTCAATTGATGGCGACGTGATGTTTATTTACCAGACATTTATTATATTACTTACTTAAGGTTTCTAATCAGATATCTGTTAGCATGCATGACGTGTGTTTGCACGAGCCTTATTAAAAAAATATATATAAAGAAAGAAAGAAAGAAATGTCACATTCAAGGCTTATATCAAGGACACGTAAGGAGCAAAAACCTACCCAGTGCGTTGGCGGGCTCGACTCCATTGGTGTATTCAATTTAATTGCATCTTGAGCTAAGTAAGTTAGGTTAATTATGTCTAATATGAATATGTGAATATTATTGTTTCCAAATTAAGTCAATTTGACAATGATTCAAGTTGTAGTTTGTTTGCAATCTAGATTAAACCGATTTCCGCTTAAAATAGTTAATTTAGTATCAGATAAGAAGGCGTATTAAACTATCTTTACTTAAATTAGCCTCACATCATATCTTTCAATATGATTAAGTTGGGTTCGGTATTAAAAAAATAATTTTAAATAAAATGCTGTCCTTTTTTTTTTATCAAAAACTCGAATTTTTATTTAATCCCTTTGCATAATAAAGGCTCAAAAATTACCTTTGACTAAAAAGTCCCGATTTTTATTTTTTCTTAAATTTTGTAGCTTATATAATTTACTTAATTTTATATATTTTTGGGTTTCCTCTTTTGTGTTCCATTTTTTATATATATTATATTTCTTTTTTTCCCTTACAATTTACATTTTCAAATTTTTATTTGTTTTTTTAATTTTTCTTTTTTGTGAAAAGGAAGGGAAAAAAGAGAAATATTTGAGTATGTTTGTTTCATTATATTTTGATCATTTTAGAATCATATTATTATCATTTTCAAATAGATGTTTGTCAAATAATAAATACCGATGAAAAACCGATAGTTTTATTTATAAACTAATCAAACAAATATAATACAGATAAATTACAAATGTAGATCAAATACAAACATGATATAAATAAAAATTCAACAATACAACAAAAGCATGGAAGATGCTTGTGGCTTAGTTATTTAGCATACTCTCCACTAGGCATTATTCTTTTCCTTTAGGACAATTTTTATTTTCAAGTGCCACATAAGTATGGGAATCGATTGAGTGGATGCTACAGATACCTTATGTATCCTCTTTTCCATGCAAGAATACTTGGGCTTGGCTTGAGGTGTAACAACTACGATTAGGATTAATAATTTATAAGTGACACCATGACACGAATTCCAATACGGTATTATAATATGAACGCGAATATGATATGATAATATAAAAATTGAATATGAGACCATTTGACATATAATTAACATATTCTAGAACCAATTATTTATAATTTATATTCAATTATATGCAATTTTTAACAATGATATGACATTAATAAGAAATAAAAGTAAAGAACACAACTCACTAATGTAAATACTCATTGCATGGTTACTATACACATGATCTGAATCACTAACTTTTAAAACCAAAATTTCAACTTATAATATTTAAATTATCACTTGGAAAGTTTCATTTAATTTTTGTAAAAAGCATAAAGTAGGTGATCTAGAATATATTGACTTTGGCAGAAAAAAACTTGATTGGTAAACGATAAGACGATTAAAGTGGGAGGATCGTTGATATGCTTGGAATAAACAAGATACTTGAGAAACGTAGGGAAGGTTTTAGTTGAGAACGGAATAAGAATGGAAAAGAAAAAAATAAAAAATAAATAAAAACATTTATTGAGGGAGAGTCATGAAAAGGGATTTAGTAAATAAGTCGTTGGGGGACAAGAAAGCGGCAATTGAAGATGCTTTGCCGGGCCGTGACCACGACATCTAACTTTCCCCCTCTCTTTCTCTCTCTTATATTCACATTCGTTTCTATTTTTCCATTACTACCCTCTTGATTCCCTTCTCTCTCTTCTCAACTTTTCATTTCTTTTTAACTAATTTTGCTTATCTTTACGCCGGCCTTTTATTTGTTAATAAACAGCTGTCTTTTAAAGAGAAGAGGGGAAAAAAAAAAAAAAAAACAAAACAAAAGTTGAGTGTTCATGCTTTTTAAACTAATTTTTGGGTCTATAGTAAGTTTGATTTCATTTTTAAATCGAACGATACTGATTCGATTGTAAACCTATATAAAGACTAATGAAAAAATTAATAGTTTTATTCATAAACTAATGAAACTGACCAATACTAATCCGATATCGATAAGTTATCAATATAGATAAAAACCCGACAATCCAAACATGATGCTAGAGAGATCATTATGGTTTGGTTCGGTAATTAAATCGAATCATTTAATACTAGATTTGTTGTAGGGAATATCAAACCTTACCTTCATTGCAATCTATATAAATTATATGAGGATTTGTGGATTAAAAAAATTGAAAAGAGTGGAGGGGAAATTTTTTTTTAAACAAATTTTAAGATCACCTTAAAGTTAGCTATATATCTGCTCATCAAAATCAAACTAATATGGTTTTGGATTTGTTTTTTTTTTCTCTCTTTTTAGGGGAAAAAAAACACTTTTAATGTGTAATCCCCTTAATTTTACGTAACCTGATTTAACAAATACTAAAAATGTAATATAGAATTATATAGAATATTTGGAACAAGTAGTAAAAATCACTCCAAATTTTTCTCGATTTAAAAATGTTAGAGTTTGAGTGAAATTGATTATAATTAGGAAGATTAGAATCGTTAATAATAAAATTTTTCAGAATATAAACTATAACTTCTATGATTTCAAATAATTTATAAACAAGAATAAACTAATTGTTAATATAAATTCCTGAGTTCTTTTTCTTAAGCTCAATATTTAGAAAATAAACCCTACACTTGTTAAGTAATGAAATAATGGTGTTTACACTATTTTAACGTTATTAAGTAGTGCTAGACGAAAATATATTGTTATTAACAAATTAGTATAAATAACTCCTATATAGTAAAACCCAATATTTGGTAAAATAATAAATAATCCAATAAGAAATCATAAGTTACAAATAAAAGACGATTAATTTTTAGAACCTATAATTTATAAAAATAGGGATAAAATTACTAGAATAACAAAAGATACGATAAGATCAAAAATAGATTGATATCTAAAAATCTAGATCTTATATAAATATTTAAATCTCACTAATATTCTAATTAAAATTTATTAAGCTCTTAGAAATTATAATCCTGAATTACCAATGTAACCTTTAATAATCTTCATGACTAGAAAATGAACAAATTAGCAAATGAGAAACTAATATCAAATATATAATTCAACAACAATCCTACAATAGATCTATGAGATATAATAAACACATTCCTAGTTTGAAAAACCCGAATAAAAATTTCATCGACCTTAATAGATACCAGAAACGAGATTTCGTATCTTGAGCTGATAATTCAAGGTATAATTAGAAGTAACTCTAAAATTCAAAACCAGTAAGATATAGTCTATTAACAAAACTTATTGGTGCAAAACAAAAATCCAAAGAAGAATTACTAGGATTATAATTACATGATAGATACCAATACCAATAAATAAATATTAATCTAGATTTAAAATAAAAATTTCAAAACTCATTGTTATACTTGTAAAGGAATTCTAAATTCATTAAGATTTAGTTCCTAATTCGATTTATTGAACTTGAAAAATATAATCATGCAATTTAAAATACTAAAAATAATTAATCGTGTAAACTAAAAATTTGTTTATACAAACAATCTAGAATTTATTTAGGAACTTAGATAATTTTACTCCAATAAAACTCTTATCTAACCGATATAAGTATATGTTTATAAATTAGTGTTGGTTAAATTATTTTAGTTAACCATTAATTAGATGATGATGATGATGATGATGATGATGATGATGATGATGATGATGATGATGAAATAATAATAATAATAATAATAAAACCGAAGAAGCAGAATTTGAAAACACAAACAGAGTCACGCACGCTTGAACAGAGGAAATGGGCAGTCTTCATGCGGCAGGATTTGGATTTATGTGGGAACAGTCTTCGAAGAATTCAACATGCTGCAGTCCTCCACATTGGAAATTCACGAACAAGGATGGGCAGAAATTAAATACCTTTGGCTGCATCTTCACACTTCTTAGCTGGAGACAAAGGAGTCGGTTGCCAAAGATTTTCCCATACGTAGATCAACCTTCACGTACTGTGGGAAAGGAATTATTGGCCGTATTCCACGCATTAGCCATCCATAATTCTCATGCACAAAACCAATCCTTCACGAGCAACAGTAGCAATTTGATTTCTCAGCTGCAAAACAGGCTAAATTAAGTCCACAATTCTTAGCTGGGACAGAAGAGGAAGGCGGCTGCAATATGAATTACGTCTAGCTAGTTTAAGGAAATTGAAATACACAAATTCAACTTGAAAAAGACTCTTCAACCAATCTATAAACCACACATAAGATCAACATTAAATGCACTACAATTTCAACTCAATTCAACTTGTATTTTAGCTGCAATATGGTCCAACATTTCCGTAAAACAACCCTCTTCTCCCATGCAAATTCCAGCTCTGTTTTGTACAAACATATAAGTTTAGCTTAAGTCGAAATTTTTTACTTTTAAAACACCAATAGGAACCCTTTAAATTGACACTTCAAGCCTCGGTAATTAAGTAGAATTTGAACAAAGAAAATATGTCCAAAACAGCCATGTAATCCATTGATGAAGATAGTTGCAACAGAGGAGGAAGAAACAGCAGCTGGACATTCTTATAGCTCCAAAATTCCACTACTTTATTCCTTTAAATTTGTACAACCAATGCCCCAATCAAACACATATAGTAGCCTTAATTGACTAGAAAACCAACTCCAAAAAACACCTTCACCAGCCTAAAAATCTCCATAAAAATGGCTCCAAAACAACTCCTTAAAACTCAACTTCAAACAGGCCATCTGAAATTGCAGCAGAACATCACTATTTAGATCTCTGTCTTGCACGATTTTATTCCCAATTTTTTTTCAACTTACACCCCCAAATAACATCTACATATTAGCCTAAAGAACTAGCCAATAAACACCATAAAGACCCCTCTCAAAAGGCCACAAAGTCTGCTCTAAAAATTATCAAAATCCAACCTTCACAATAGGATCCATATCTTCGTTGTGGTAGCAAATTGGATAAGTAAAATAGGACACTAATCTCTATTTTGTACCCTCACCAACCATCTAAACCTTGTTCTTTAATAACACAAACTAAACTTCACCCTAAACCCTTCAAACAATCATAAAGGAGCAATCAAAACAACCCATGAACTCACTATAATTCCAGTTGTGAAACAAGTAGAGACTATAGTTCCTAAGGTAAAGATAGTGATAATTTATTTAATTTATTCATTTTTCTATAGTCACTCATCTTCTTACCTTCCTCTTTAGATCGTTATTTTTCATCAAGATTGATGAGCTAAATTCATTCTAGCATCCAACCAAGGTAAAGATCATACTAAGTTCAAATATTCATTATGTTGATTTATAGGAATTTGTCTTATAAATTTATCAAGACTAATCTAATAATACATTTATGTTATTTAGACTATTTAGATATAAATACATCAACTTGAAGATTTTTAAGTATAGAAATTTAAATCCTAGAAAGGAAAAAAAACCAAGACCATACCTAAACTACAACAAGCTAAATTGAACTTTAAATAACTCATTTAAATCGTTGGAAAGAATGAATAAACTGTATTGATGTGTTTGTTATAAGCCAAAAATGACCCCACCAATGGAAAGAACACGAAAAATTCTATGAAATTGACTATTTATTTGTTAAAAACGGATAAGAAACGAGTTAGATATTGTAAAAACAAAAATTAGATTATTGTTTCTAGATTTGTACGAATAGAGCAGACTATTCTTGCATTTTTCGAGCCATTAATGACCTTGTTTAATAAAAACAACCCCATCAATGGATTGTACTAGGAAAATACTATGAAAACGACTATTTATTCGTCAAAAACGGACTAGAAATGAATTAAACATGATCAAAACAAGTTTTGACTACAGTTATTAGGATTCACTTGAAACCTATGCATGTGTTTTATAAATTTAAAAATTGTACAAGTCTCTTTTCTTGAAAATAATTTCACTACTAGAAAGTACTCGAAGAGTATTACCAAATTGACTATTTATACAGCAAAAATAGAAATTCACTCAGTTTTCACTCTTAATAAACCAATATTAATATTACTGTTATTCCTATCAATATGATTATGATTATTACTATTGTTATTACTACTGATTATAGTGTTCATTATTATTGATGTTTTCATCACTAGTCATTAGGATTATTAATACTGTTATTTTACGTTAAGATCACTATAATTATACTGTCATCAATTCTATTTTTGTCACTAATGTGATTATTTACTAAATGTCTGAAAATTATTGTTATTATTAAAATTATATTTATTACTAATATTGATATTAACGATTGAAAACTAATATTACTGATAATATTATAGTATTAAACTTAGTTTGTTTTGCAATAAAAATAAAATTGAAGTATAATAAAAATTTGATATATCTAAACTCCATATACATACAATTTTATTAAAATAATTTTTTAAAAAGTATAGATACTAGAATATACCCTTAAATAAATAAAAATACCAATTTGAGAGATAGACAAGGTTGATGGGTAAAGAATTAATAAATAAAATCTTCTACTAAAAGCAGTAAAACTTAAAGAAAAGACAAACGCCTTAAATAAAAATATAGATAGTAATTAAGATCAAGAAAAGCAAAATGAAAACGAATAACGGAAAAATATTCTTTACTATAGGGATTAAAACCTTAATAAAAATTGTATTCAATACCGATACAGAATAGTTAGGCACCTATAAGAATTCAATTAAATTATTTAACGATGCAATAACTAATATAAAGAGTTTAGTCAAATATCCGACGATTGAGATCAACGCCTTTAATTCTAAGAAGACTTTTCTTATAGAAATAGTCCAATAATAAATCTCTGTTATTTCATTTCATAGGAAAATAGATCAATTCCTGAACTTCCGGTAGCTTATACAACAATTTAGCGAGGACCACAGGTGAGTTACTTGACTTTACCACATTGTTTGTGCTTGTAATATAGTTGCATTTGGAAAAATATTTATTCAATTGATATGCAAGAGATTGGGGATAATGCATGATGCGTGGTGTATGATCGAATGACAAATTATCATAATATAAGTGATAATTCTATTGTATTATAAATGTTGTATTAAGCATGTTGATGATTGTCTGTAAATCGTATGATCGCCTTAAACTTGATTAAGAACTATTGATACTATAAATGAAATGGACATACATCGCATGATTTGCATAAACTGCATTTGAAGATGTAGCAGCCTATTACGTATTTCGGTTATCTGATAATGCTTGGTTTTTCTAGGCAAGAGGCTATTAGTTCTATGCAAGATTACCTTTGTTCCGCCGGTTTCATGGGAACTAACCGGAAATGAAGGACGCCACCCAAGATATCGCTATGAAATGACTAACACTTAGTGGAGTTTCTAAAGCTTAAAACAGGAATTGAGTGCCTAAAGTGTAAAGAGATAGCTACAATGAGGATCGTGACATTCCTGTATACTTAGTTTCTCCTAGATAGGTGAGCCATAGTATCAAGTTCCTTCAAGCCTGATGAGAGGGCGTAAATCTTCATCATGCTTTGGATTCTAGATCATCCAAACTTGTAATGTACATATAGTTGATTGTTGCATTGCATATGATTGATAATTATATTTGTTTGTTATTGGTTGATGTGTGGTTTGGTCAAGTTATCTCATTGAGCCCGTGGTTCGCTCACCCCCACAGTTTTTGTGCAGGATTAATACTAGCTGGGATTGGGTTAGGAATGTGTGAAGAGAGCATCTCCAACGAACTCTATTGAAGATAGAGATATAAGATACGGAAACTTAGAATGTAAATTAGATAAATTTTGAATTTTGTATGTTATAATTTGAAACCTGTAAAACCCCCAAATTTTCGGAATCAGTTTAGCATAAAACCCTAAACCGGAAGTCAAACGGAACCTGAAAGGTCAACAAAACCCTAGTTTACCCTATCAAACTAAATCCGGCATTACCGTTTTCTTTGGACCTAAAAAACGAAGTTAGGATAATTAGCTAGAATAGTTCGTAATAACCATAGGTTTTATAAAAATATCAGTTTTGTGAATTTCAGGTGTCCTTTGAACCCGATCGGATACGGTTCTCGAAAAGCGTGTCCGGGAGCCTGGAATAATAAAAATATTCCAAATACACCGTTAGACTCATAAAAATATAAGTTTTCCAAAAATATCAGTTTTGTAATTTTTCGGTAGCTAAAAATAACAGATATAGCTATTATACGCATATTTTCTTACTACCGGTACTTTATTAGTCATATCTATCTTACATTACACTATTAATTACTATTCTATACTATTATTTTATCTCTACTTTTTTCTTACACCTATTCTTACACTCTACATAACCTATAAATATAACTTTTTACCTTTCCCATAACTTTATTTCGTATCTACCTTACACATTACATCTTTCATTTATCAAAAAATCAAAAAAATAAATCACATCCCCCCCCTCCCATGCATGGCCGGTGCCCCCTTGTCCCCTTTCTCTCTCAATTTGTTTTATTTTTCTTTTATTTTAATCACAACAAAAATCCCTCCACATTTTTCTATATATACCCTCCCCTCATCTTTCACTTTTTTCACACATTCACTACCCACAAATTCATACAAAAACTCTCTCAAATTTTTCTCTCAAAACTCTCTCAAAATACCATCCCAAAACTCTCTCCAAATAATTCTACAACAACCTCTATCAACAAATCAAAACCCATAACCACATAACCATACCAAAGCTTCCTTTAGGTAACCACTTCAAAGTTCTTTCTTCTTCTTCATCTCATGTAACTTTACATGACCATAGTGTGAGTTTCCAAATACTACAAGTTATGGAAACTACATTATGTTCATATATTGTTCTTGTTCATGCAAATCCATTTATGTTTATGTTGTTTTATTGTTAATTTATTATTATATATATATACATATTCTTTAGAGCATATAAACTCACTTGCAATTTATTTATTTATTCAATTGCAATTTATTTATTTATTCCTTGTCGAAAAAAACTAGCCTCTAGTCTTAGACTTGTCCTCATCAAGTCAAAACAAGTTTTTCTTTTTTTCATTTTATTTTATTTTGGGACTAGTCTACTTTTTAGTCCCAGGAGTCTTAAAAAAGCTAAGACTCCAATACTTGACCTTATTATCTATGTTTTATGTTATTTTGTTTACTATTATTTTCATAATCATGTTCATTTAGATTGTTGTCCAAAAGTTTTAAATTCTAAAAATAATTTTGTCACTTAGAGACAAGAGTATATAAAGTATAAAATCTATAAGATCACAAAAAAAAAAAAATAATAATAAACTCATTCATTTTCAAGTTATAAAAAGAACTCACTATAATTTTAGAAACTACTTTTACTTTAAAAAGCTACTTAAACCTTTATTATTCTACCTTGTTTTTCAAAAGAAAATATTTGTTGATACAAAAGTGGTTCTTTTTATAAAGATAAATAAGATGAATGGCTAAGGAATTTTCAAAGATCTTTACAAACAAATAGGCAAAGAAAATCTATGGTTTGAAAACAAAAATAAACTTATTTCTTTTCAAGTTACAAGAAGAAACCACTAAATTTTAGAAACTACTTTACTATAAAAAGGTTTCTTAAATCACATATTAATCTACTTGTTTTTATCAAGAAAATAAATTTCTATGCATGGATGATTTTTATGAAAAACATAAGACATAAGAATGAGAAATTTTCAAAAGAAGATTTTGTGAACAAATAGACAAAGAAAATTTGTACAAGAAGAATAAAATAGGAAGAATAGTGTATTTTCTAAAATAGTAGAAACTTAGAAAATAGAAAATCTATTTTCAAAAAGTTACTTAGGAAAAATAATAAAACCAATGTAAAGCCTTTCTAGAAAACAAAAGGAAACAAGGTATTCATTTCAAGAAATCTACAAAAACAAATTTTCGAAAACTATATTCTTTCAACATTGTTTTACCCAAGAAAAATAATTGGACAAAAAAACATTTGAGCATGCTTAAATATGAGTTATATAGTTATAAAAAGAGAATTTTTTAACTATATAGATAACTAAGTATTTATCAAACAAGTTTTGATTTCTTGAACCAAAGTTGTTTTTACTTGGAAAATCCGTAGTGAATCTTGTCTCCACTGTTTCGGGGCCTATATGGCCTTGTTTGATGGAAATAATTTTATAAATGGGTAGATCTTTTCGAGTAGGTAGAAATCGGTATATTATATGCACAATTCCGAGTTAAAATGACCAAGTTATGGCCATTTTAAGTTGGAACATTTCTTTATACGAACTTTAATGTTCTTTTGACATTGTTTTGTCAAATCTCAAGAAAATCATCAAGAAATACTTATTATGGGTATTTTCTTTGGTTAAGTGACCCCGAGGAAGGATTCCTTTACCCCGAGGATTATTACGATTAAGTGGAGTGTGTGAACGACTCATCCGCTTAGAGAATAGTTGACATGGCATCGTGAGTTTATTTCCATTAAATGCTATACTTGTTGTGCTTGTAAATTAATTGCATTAGAATTAGAAAAAGATAAACCGATGTGTATGTTAAATAATTCCTTGAATGAATTATTAAAGAATATCGAAGCCGGAATTGTTCTAAATAATTGTTTTAGTATAGTATTGATTTGTATGGAATTCCTTGATTGCCTTAAATTTAAAGATAATTATGCTATGATTTTATAAATAAATGAATTCATGCATACCACGAAGTGAGTTACATTACATTTTGGGTTATTATCCTTGGGTGAGAAGGATAGTAAGCTCATGTAGAAAGCAACACTTGGCGGATGATTCGAAAGCGATTGCTTGGCGGCATAATCGAAAATGCTTGGCGGAAGATCCGAAAGCAAGGTTAATCAAGTAGATTCAGAATGCTTGGCGATGAGTGCTCGCGAGCATGGAAAATTTTTTTAAAACTACTTGAATTGAGGTTATGTATCACTAAACCCTGAATGAAGGGCGCAAATCCATTCAACATATAGTTCCCGGAAAACTATATGCTTGTTTGCCCACGTGTTTATTGCATTACATATGTTTGATTAATCAACTTGTTTGAATCTTGTTACAAGAAGTTTTTATGGAAATAATTCTCACTAAGCCTATTAGCTTATACCCCAATAGATACCTTTTGCAGTTTCCCTACTTATGGTTAAGGCCACGAGGACCTTGCGGGCAGGTAATCTCTTTTGGATACTAGAAATATAGATAAAGTGTAGCATTAGTATTGATGTATAAATACTCATGTAATAGATTAGTGATCAATGGGATATGTCCCTAAGTTTGTAAAGTCATTGATATGAATGAACAATTATTATGAGTCATCTTTCTTAAATGTGTTATTTATATCTTCTTAAACTTCATAATTCCATACATGGTCCTCTAAGGTTGTGAAAGTACGCCTTACACTTAATATAAAAGCTTTTGGGAATGACTAAGGTTGTTATACTTAAGCTTTAATATTGAGTGTGTGGCGGACTGTCAGGTTTAGGGTACCCGTTGGGGCGTGACAAAACCTACTTTCACTATTTAGTAGGGGATACCGATTCTCTGCGATCTTGGTAGAAATTAGAAAATCGGATTCCATAGTCGAAATCCTGTAATATGTTATATCATTTATACGATAAACATTTATAAATAAATAGAGTCTTGTATACTCTGACTTATAAGATAGCTCTCATGTTACGGGTGCACACGTGATATGATAGCTTTAGATTAACCCTACTAGGCCCCATATTTCTGTGGCGTGACATAGTGTGTTGGTCATTTTTATTCGAAAAAAGACGTTGTGTTTAAGTATTTTTACTAGTCAATAACTTGCTAGAAAAAAACCTGTGTTCTCTAATTTGAATCATTGCTTTTGGAAAAATCCTATTCTTTCATATGAATTTTGCAAAAAGTAATGATTAGTTTTCTTTTTTGTTTTGTGATTTTGGGGAAAAAAAATCTAATTCTTACGAGAAATTACATGATATATTCAAAGGCTTTCCTGAGTCCTTCAACTTGATTGTGTATATCCAACAACCCTGCCATATCTAATGAATCTTATCAATAATCTAGATCTGCATAAAGTTCAACCTTTGTTTCGAAACCAACCTAATGATTCTTAAAAACAAGTGACAGAAAGTTTCACCTTCCGTCTCTCATGGTGATTATGGGCAACTTCATCAGTAGCCCAAATCTATTCAAAACGATGATCTCTTAATCTATTAAGTTGAAATCAGACATGAATCTAAAAGGTGCACCACTCATTTATATCCACGAAATTGAGTTTTAGCTACTAATTACAAATACCCAGTTGATATTCGTTAAAATACTTTGAAATCACATGAATCAGATCTTGGATTCACAAACCTTAAGTTAAATGATTATTTCTCCATTGATGCAAACATCATGCACAAATTTTGAAGAAATAATATGGGATTAAGGATGAAAATACAAACTAAGCACAAAATCTTGCAAAAACAAACGTCAGGTTTACTATAAATTTACTTAGAAAACTTCAAGATTTCATAGCAAGAAGAAACAGTTCTTTTGCCCAAGAATTCTCTCTCTATTCTACATGATAAATATGTTACATATGGTACTCTACAAGTACCACACAGCTATTGGGTGTTTGTGCACATATATTTATATGCTACAAGCATATAAAATCATGAAGTATATGGCAGCTCATAGGGTCACTTTTCGCTGGTTAGATCGAGCACTCGAAGGTTACTCAAATGTTACAGCTTGATCTAATATGTGGCCTTCATCTTAAAAAGCTCAAATTCTTGTCCAAATTCAACTACGAGTTTCATTTAGTTTGTTGAGGGCTCAAGTTTGGCCTTGATCCAAGTTGTGCTTTTCTAAGCAAAAATGTGTGATTTTTATCCAGCTTCAATCGTGGGTTGAATCTAGGGCTCAACATTGTGGCACGATAGAAGCTGCATCATGAAGTCCAGGGCTCGATCACCTCAATGCAAATTAATATAAGTCGAAGGTCATGTCAAAGCTTGATTTGGGGCGCACCTAGCCATTTTGCCTTAATTTTTCTTGCTATTTTGCCGTCGATAGGTCTTTTATAGGCCTCACCTAAGTTCGACTTTACAAAGTTGTTGTTTTACTCCAAATTTGATTCAAAACACTTTTTTTTCTTCTTTTGATTGTAGGAGCTGAAAAAAATATTTAAGAAATAAAAGCACAAAATTCATAGGAATTTACCTAAAAATGTATCAGATTAAGCATAAATTCCTATGAATAGAATAGAGTAAAATAGACTTATTAACAATGTTCGTTCTGTTTGTAGTTGCATGTTGCATTAGGGGTAATGTCACAAATGGTCCCTGAACTTTGATCAAATTTGCAATTAGGTGCCTGAACTTTTAATTTGATCAATTTGGTACTTAAAAAACTTTGAAATTGATTAATTCAGTACCTTAAAGAACTTAACGGATGTACCATTGGCATGCACGAAAAATTTTTTAGGTACCAAATTGATCAATTTCAAATTTCAGGTACCAAATTGATCAAATTAAAAGTTCAGGTACCATTTGTGGCATTAACATGTTGCATTACTGAAATAAATATAAAAAAAAATTATTTATGTTAAGAGATTATCTCAATTATGGTTATAATAGTTGTGTATATACTTTAGGCTATGTGGATCCCGTCCATTTTATAAAGTGCAATCAATTTTCTATGCATAATTCGATGATAATCTATCTAGTGACATACTACCTCTATACATGAGCTTCTCTATCTATTTGTCCATATGTCCAAGTAGATGGAGACATATGTATCAAGTTTACAGACAGAACATACCTTTAAGTATTGCCTTATATACCTTGTAAGTTTCCAAGCATTGTCTCATATTGATGATGAGCTATACATGCACACTTGCAGCTGTAAGGCTTCCTAATGGCAGTGCCTTAGGCTTGAATGCTCACTGGCTCCAAAACCTAAGTTAATATGGATTAGAGAATCCACGTGTTTTACAAATTTAACGTTATATTGCAATATAGGGATTTGTAATATATTTTTTTACTTTTATGATATATGAAAAATTAAAACTAAAAGATATAGACCATCTATCCTTAGATATTATGCACTAAAGAGAGAATCAAACTAATTGTTTGATTAACTAATATTACGCGCAATTAAAAAAACAACAAAGAATAATATTGAAAAGAAAAATCAATATTACACAAGGTAAATTTGTCCACAAAGGATAATAGTATGTTAAAGATGATACTTTGCTACTAACATAAACCTAATGACCTTTATATACTCCCATAAGTCAAGTAAGTGCAACAACGGAACATAAAAATCAAAACAAACAAAATAGGAAACTTAAAAATGAACTTCAAAAATAAGGTACGAAGGCATTCTACTCTGCACAACCATGCATCGGGGGGTGAAATCTGCGATCACACAATTAGATGTTGAAATAGGAGTTATCATGACTATGAGTATCGATGGCTCCGTCCTAAACATGATCGTGCCTTAGGCTGTGTCCTCCTTGGCCTCTCCATCCTTTGCAAACAACGAACTCATGTCCTTGAACACGGTCATGGCTTCCGTCATAGGCTTCCATCACGGGCTTGGTCATGCCCATAATGGAGCGAGTGACTTCCTCTATGACTCCATTTGTTTGCTATGCTTCAATCACCATTTTAGGCGTGGTCGTGATCTCCAATATTGATGAGTTTTCCTTCAACTCTTGCGTTTCATCCATAGAAGTACACTATATCATACCCAATAGTGAAGTGTACCATATATCCCTGTAAATACTCAAACTCACCTTCATTCAGTTCATTCATTTGGATCCTTGAGTTAAGTTCATCAATCTTCTAGTTCTAGCTTGAGTTATTAGTCCAAGCGAACCATGATTCCTATCATCTTCCCTAAGCTCATGAATATTGTCCTCAAATCTTGGTCAAACTCATTTGAAAAATAAGGTGATAAATCTGCCACATTAAAAGTAGCTGAAGTTTCTTCAAAATCATTTGACAATTCAACTTTATAAGCATTCTCATTAACCCACTCAACCGTCTTGAATGAGCATAAGCTTGAGGTGTTAATTTATGACCTCTTTTTCCCATAAAGCAATCTCTCTTAAGATGAATCCATACAAAGTCATCAGGCTCAAATTTAACTCATCACCTACCTTGGTCTCTTCTTTCTTTCGCCTTGTCATTGTGCTTTTGTAAACAATCATACACTCGTTAATGTAGCTACTGAATTTAGCAATTATGTTCCAATCCACTTGATTATCCTTAATAGTAGGAGCTTTAGGAAGCAAATCTAATGTAGTATTGGGATTAAACCCATAAACTACCTCAATAGGCGACTTGCCCATCACACCATGGATAGAGCGGTTTTAGGAAAATGCCACAATAGGCAAACATGAAATCCAATCCTTCAAATTCTTCCCAACTATGGCTTGAAATAAGGAGCCCAAGGTTCTATTCACAACTTTAGTTTAACCATTGGTTTATGGATGACATATAGTACTAAACAACAACTTTGTACCCAATCTTCTCCATAAGTTCTTCTAAAAGTAGCTCAAAAATGTTACATCTCTATCGGACACAATAAACTGAGGAATGGCATCAAGCTTGACTACCTCCTACAAAAACAAACCAGAAATATAAATGGCACACTTGATTTTATGGCAAGGATTAAAGTGTGATCTCCTCTTTGAGTTCTAGGAAGGCCTAGGACAAAATCCATACTCAAATCCGCCCATGGCTTGGTAGGAATAGGCAATGACATGTACAAGCCCTATGGTTCACTTCAACTCTTGGCTCTCTTATAATTAAAACATCCTTTAATCACTCTATGAATATTTTAGCATGTTAGGCCAATAAAAGTGCTCTTTCACTGCATCTAGAGTATCATGGTTGCTAAAATGCTAGAGAGTCCAATACTATATGCTTATCTAGCAAGCACCTCTTGGATGGTCATATGGATACATAACTTTCCATGTTGAAACAAATACCCATTGGTCATATGATAAGCATCCACCGATCTCCATTCATTGCAGCTACCATAATAGGTGCGAACACTCTATTCTTAGAATATTACCCCACAATATGTTCAAATCCTAACAAGTTCGCCTGCATAAAACTCAACAACACATACCTCCAAGATAATGCATCAGCTACTATATTAGTATCACCCTTTTGATATTTAATAGTATATGCAAACATTTCCAAGAATTCAACCCATCTTGCATGTCTCTCGGACAATTAACTTTGACTGCTCAAATACTTCAAAGACTTGTGGTTAGAAAATAAAATGAGTTCTTTAGGTAAGAGATACTTTTTCCATGCAATGACAGCTCAAATAAAAGAATACAACTCTTTGTTAAAGATGGGATAATTTAAAGTCGCTCCATGTAGTTTTTCACTACAAGTAAGCAATAGACGTCTCTCTGGCATATGAATCATATCAACTCTGATATTGGGGACATCACATTTAAGTTCAAAAATTTTATTAAAATCTAGTAGCACTAGCACAAGCATTAAATTTAACTTCTTCTTGATCAAATTAAATCTTCAATTAGCCACTTAGTTCCATTAGGAAGAATTTCCTTCTTTGTCAACTTCGTAAGACATGCTGCAATAGTATTGCAATCTTTAATAAATCTCCTATAAAAAGAAGCAAGTCTATGAAAAACATGAACCTTAGAAACATGGGTAGAAATAGCCACTCAGTAATGGCCTTAACTTTCTCATCATCAACATGAAGGCTTTCTCTAGATACAATATATCCCAAAAATATCACCTCATGTTGATAGAGATACACTGCTTCAAATTAACATATAACTTGCCCTTCCTCAACACCATGAAAATCGATGTCAAGTGCATGACATGGCTATCCAAGTCTAAACTACAGATCAAGATGTCATCAAAATAAATCACTACAATTTTTCTTAAAAAATCCCTTAACATAATTGATCAATCTCAAGAAAGTACAAAGGGCATTGGATAAGTCAAAAAGCATCACTATCCACTCATACAAACCATGTTTGGTCTTGATAGCAGTTTTCCACTCTTTGCCTGCTTCATCCATATTTGATGTTTAGTCAATGTTGGAAAATAATTACACCATATAATAAATCCATCATATCATCATTAAATCATGGTATAGGATACCTATACTTCATAAAATGCGAGTAATCGCCTGCTGTCTATATACATCCACCAATTACCATCTTTCTTATTTACTAATAATGCTTGCATTAAACATCGACTCGTGCTTTCATGAACAAATCTCTTCTCTAGCAATTCATCAACTAGTTTCTTAATTCATTAGCCTCTTCAGATTCATCTTAAAAGTTGGCTATTAAGCAAGGTAGCTCCTGGTACCAAGTCAATTTGGTGCTCAATTCCTCTGAATGGAGGTAATCACTCTCTATCCCTAAAGCTTCAATCACATGTAACAAGTACATATGTTGCCCATTGTCAATTTCCTTCTCAACCTCCTCTTATGTCAACAATAATGATTCTTTCTTAGGGGGATTCAACTACTCATAGCTTCATGACTCATAGGAAACAACTTAATCTTCTTTCATTAAATAAAACAAATAAGTATTGTTCTTACCATTATGATTCACATTTTGATCAAATAACCATTGATGTCCTAATAGAAAATGAGATGCATTCCTTGACACTACATGACAAAGAACCTCATCGTATAATTGTAATACCTCAAATTTTAGCTTAGCTAGAATTAATTTGTTTTGATTAATTAGTGTAATATGTGAATAATTTATTGTTTATTTAATTGAATTTGAGTTTATTTAGAATTTGAATTTTGATATCTTCCATTTAAATTAAGTAATTTAAACAATAGAGTATAATTAGGTAGATAAACATAAACAATAATAATTGAATTTCTTAAACTTGAGATTACAAATATTCTTTTTCCATTTATCCAATTGTTCCCATTGCCTATTATATGAAACAAATTCTTCAATTGAAATCCCATTTCTCATTTAAAAAATTTGTCTATATTCTTTAATTATTTTGTCAATGAACCAAAGTTCCTCACATCTTAATAAATCTTTAACTGGAATCCTTTCTTTCCAATTTCCAATGAAAACCCAATTTCCAAAACTCAATTTCCTAAAGTTCAATAAAGGCTCTATTTAGTTATTTGAAACAAAACTTATTTTCTTCATACCTATAAATTTTGGAAATCAATTTCTTGTTAAAAAGTATTAGTTTTATATTCTAAATTTCCAAACCCAAACTAAATAATTAATTTGATTTAGATAACCTCACATTGATTAAAGTAAATTATATACTATGATTAGATAAATTGATATAAATTAGTAAATAGATTTAAATTAAAGATTAAGACTTTAAATATTCTTTTAAAATATAATTGTCACAATAACGTTTTTCAATGAACCAAATAACAATCTTTTTAACTATGTATTTAGACTTCTTTTACTCCATATTATTTCTCTTAACATCTAAATATATGATATAAGTTTTTGTACAGTTCCAAGCCTTTGAGCTTCATTCTAAATCCTATTTCCTAAATCCCCAAAAATTTTGAATTCATTTGCTTGTTTCAAAATATCAGCTTTGGTTTCAAACTCAAACTAAACATCATGTTTTCACAAAGTTAAATTCCAAAACTAGATTTTCATTTCTAGTTAATAATTTCCATGCTATAAATTCCAAAATCATGTTTAATTATTTTTTTATACTTGAGAAAACCATTTGAAAGGATTAAACACAAATCTTTTATCCATAATTATCCTTAATCTTAAGACTTTTGCTACCATATTTCTTTTCCTTTTTCTTTCCTTTCCTTGCTTCACTGGTTCTATCCTCTCCTCTCTTCTTTCTCTCTTCATTTTCTTTCCTTCTCAAATTCCTTTCCAAAATCCAAGTTTAAGAAAAGATTAAAAGAGAAATGGAAGATAGAAACAAGATGAAAGTATAAAAAAAAGCATGAAGGAGTATTATCAACTAAAAGAAGTAATAGGAATGGAGTTTTGATGCTTGAGTTTTCCTTAAAACAAGTAAGCTTTTCTTTTTCTTTGTTTGATGATTATTTGTTCATGTAAATGATGAATTAGAGTTAAGGAGAAGTTGGGTTTGTGATAAAATTTGTAAAGGAGGAAAATTTCAGCATGAAAGTTGAAAACCTAAATAGCTTATGTACATATAAAATTGGGTTTTGTTGATGAAGTTAGATATGTTTTGATGAAGTGAAGTGGAATTAAAAGTGTTCAAAGTTGTGTTTATGTGTTTTGTGTTGCTTGTATTTGTTATAGTTGATGTAAGATGTGTTAAAAATATGTTAAAGTTATAAAAAAAAGAGTATAAGATTCGTGACAAGAGATTGTAGGCAACACGAGCATGCAGGAGCCCATGCTAAGTATTGCAGGAGAAAATTTCAAATCCGATTATGTTTTTAGGGTTAGCACGGCCTTAAGAACGACTGTGCAGATAGGTCGTGCCTCCTTTCTTGTTTCATAGTTTGAATGTAATTTGACTATATATTTTTCATCCGAACTCGGATTGAGGTAATTCAAAACGATATGAAAAGCTTAAAGAGAGATCTACAATTTTTTTTTTTAAGTTTTTGGAAATTTTAAAAGTATCAAGGCCTAAATTTTTATTAATTCCAACTGCTACATTTTCCAAACAAAGTTAAAAACTTATGTTTGCTTGTTAAATGTATGAAGTTAAATATAAAATGAACTTAGCTAATAAACCTAAGTTTAAGTTTAATTAATGAAACTTAAGGAACTAAAATAAAATAGGTTAATTAAGATTCCATAAGTCATATGAGAATGATTTAATGAGATACATTAATATGGCTTAATAAATAAAGTAAATGATTAATTTTAATCAATTTGGTTAAGTTAAAGTTAGATAGGCTTAACTAATAAATGTTCAATTACTTAATGAACTTTACTAAACTAAAATTAACTAGAATAACTAAATCTAATCAACTTGGCTATGTTAAGTGGATATAAATGGCTTAGGTGTATTCATAGTATATAAGTTCTTAGATATTAAAGGAAATGAGTTGTTTTAAATATGAATTTCTAGAAAATGAGTTTGGTAAACATGAATGTGATGGTTTATGTTATTGAATTTATTTTAATAGTAATGCATATGTTTATAGGAAGCACTAAGCATATGAGTATGATGTGTTGTATTATTGTGAATGTTTTGATATATATATGCCTGTTTATTTATAGCCTTAAACATAAGTGTTAATGCATGTATTGTGTAAAATCTAGATTAATAACTAGTAAATAAGATTAAGCTAATGAAATAGATTTAAATGCAATTTAAGTTAATAGCTTAGTGAATATTAAGTTAATAAAGAAATGAAGTGTAGATTAATATAGAACTTGAAATTATGAGTGTTTATTATTTTATTTCATAGGAGAAATAAACATGAATCAATAATTAGATTTATAGAAGATTTCCACACCTTAGCTCGATATCAGGTGAGTAACTTTGATCTTATTGCATTGATTGTGGTTGTAATATAGTAGCATAAACCTAAATTGTAACAATAATTGATTGTGTATAGGGATGGGTACAATGCATGTTATATAGTGATGAATGATTGAAAACTTTAATAACAAAAGTTAAAGTTGCTTGAATTGTATTAATTAAGGATTACATTATGTGGATTGTTGAGAAATTGATTGATCGCAAATAATCTGACATAAACTTTATCGAGCGTTAAATAAACTGAACTTGCATTGCATCATAACATACGTTGCATTAGCATGGTATTCATGTCACGTATTAATATTTTAATTCTATAGTAGTCCTTTGAGGGTCCAGTGATCTAGTTAGGGCTACTATAGGATTGTCGACTTCACAAGAATGAAGCAGGCACCGAAGGACATCACCCGTATCGGAGTTCGCTTTAGGATTAATACTTAGGGAGGTTATATGGTTCTAAGGAAAGTGGAGGGTAAATTGGCAATAAAAATATTTTGATCTATGCACAAAATGAGTTAGAAGTAAAGTCCTCATTTCTTATATTTCTAACGAAAAGTAGAGGCTATGTTTGATAAAAAGAGTTTCAAAGAAAATCCTCCCTTCTTAGCTATATTTGAGGAGAAGTTAGAGGTTATTTTTCAATAAAAGGTATTTCAAATCGAAATCCTCCCTCTTTAGTTATATATAAGGAGGCGTTAGAGATTATGTTTGTTATATGAAATGATTTTATGCTGAGATAGCTATGAGCTAGATGCTTTGGAATGAGAAAGCACCCCTTCTTATTTCACAGTTCTACTGGGCATGAATGACTTGAGTAGTCCTTCAACCCCTAAAAGAGGGTGTAAATCTTCATTGGTTTGGATTCGTCATCCAAACTATGCATTTGCATATGACTGAGTGTACATTGCATATGTTGGATAATAGAACTTGATTGTATTGTTTGAAACGTAATAAGATTGAGTCATTGACTAAACTTGTTAAGTTCATACTCTACTAGTTGTTTGATTTCAAGATTCAAAGGAATATGAAGAACAATTATGGGATCAAGAGAGATTTAAAGATATATGTAAATAACTTTTGAGAATTGTAGTTAAGAAAAAAAAATATGATGTAATAGTTAAGACTTAATATAAGTTCCAAAGTGTAATTCATGTTTATATCTTATATGTATATTTTTTCTTAATCTAAACAACCTTCGGTCTGCATAACTGTCCACATACGAAGTATTCTACAAGTATGATATTTATGTATCTCTCTAGAAGTCTCAGGTAAGTTTAATATCAATATCTACGGCTTTAGTTTGATACATAGTGTATCATACTTCTAAGGTACCCCGTGGGGTGTGACAATAATGAGTAGGCTAAAAGATAGGAACTGATACTACTTAGTAACATGAATAAAGCCTTATCATTAAGCTAATGTAACCGATATGGTTGTGGTTGGAATTGTCACTTCTCTATAAGTATCAATGTTACAACACTTATGCGACTATCAAAATCATGATTGCCATACGATTAGTCCCATTCACCAAAAAATTAATATGAAATATATTTTCCTTTTGTTCATGATCAATCTGATGTTACACTCAAACTTCTCCTTACAAAACCATTCAATGGCACTATAGCCCTAACTATTTGCTCAGTTGATACTTCCTCCTCTTCCTCCTCATCGAAATTCGAATAACTATTTCTTTCCCCTTCACCATCACTCTCCTAAACAAGTTCCACAATATAAACAACACGTCAATTGGAAATTGGACAACTATATGTCCATAACCTAAGCATTTAAAACATTTAATGTCTCTAGTCCTCTTTCCAGCACTACTAGACTCATACGACCTAGAAATTGATTTCCCCTTTTCATTACTAGGCTTGTCATGATTTGACTTAGGCTTTTCCTTATTTTTATGACTACTAGTACTTTTCTTTTTATCATTAGACCAATAAGAGTTCCTATCATTAGACCAATAAGAGTTCATGATAACAAAAAGGCTTCTCTATTTGATCCTTCTAATCAAAGTACTTATCTTCTCTACTATTACCATCAAAAGACGACACTTTAAGTTTTATGGGCTTAATATCGTGCAATCCTCTAGGCCTATAGCCATCATGATGATCATCCAAATCATCATTATAGTCTTTAACTCGATGTCCATGCTCAAACTGGAACTCATAGTCTCTATCTCTATCACCACCTCTTCTGCGACCATCTGTTACTCCATGCCTACTATGGGGTAATTGGAGTTCCCTATTAGCCTCTGAGTCCTTAGAGGATTCATGTTCATGTGTTTCTTATGAGGATTTCCCTTAATGATTTGTTCTATATTGCTTAGGGTTTCATTTTGTTGTTGCATTATCGTTTTCATGCTCTACATCAATTTCTTGTAAAATCTATAAACTTTCCCATATTAGCGGTGCTATCAACTTTAGGAGCCTTTGTATTAGATTTGCTAGACACCGTCAACCATAATGAAACTTGTGACACAAGCAATCAAATCAACAAAACTTACCATGTAAGCTATTACCACAAAGTCGTAAATAGCAATCGGTATCCTCAAGCTTTGATACCAAGATGAAACACCTTAAATCCTCACCTATTTAAGTTAGAACTTTTATAATTGAATAATACAATAGGTAGTTAATTTTAGACATGAATTTGAGCTTAGTTTAGAAATTGAATTTATATGGTTTAAATAAATAAAACAAGTAAACAATAGAAAATGATTAGACAACTTGATATAAGCAAATAGGTTAATTGAAATTTGAGATTTCAAATATTCTTTTCAAATTATCTATTTTCTTCAATTATCAATTATATAAATCAAATTATTTGATTCCTTCCCAATCATCAATTTGGATTCCTTTTCATTTTAATTTCCAAATGAAATAAATTTCTTAAGTTTAACTACTTAAATTTTTAAAAGACCTTATTTAGCTATCTTAACCAAGATTTCATTTCTAAAACCCCTATAAATTTTGAGTTCCATTGCTTGTTTAAAAATATTAGTTTTTAAGCCCAAACATAAACTAAATATCAAGTTTTTACAAATTAAATTTCTAAATAACATTTTCAATTCAAGTAATTAACTCCTATTCTATAAGTTATCATATTTCTTTCTAATTATTTTCAATACTTAAGATAATTATCTGAAAGTTAAAACTAAAGCGGTTACCCTCAAATATCCTTAAATATCTTTAAGCCTCTTCGTTTTCTTTCCTTTTCATTTTCATTTTTCGTCTTCCTTTCTTCTCTTTTCTTTTACATTTTCTTGCTCTTCTTTTTCATTTCTCTTCTTCTTCCCCTTCAACAGCAAATCTCAAATTTAAGAAGATTAAGGGAGGAATTGAAGTTAGAAAATCAAGATAGAAATGGGGAATCAAATTAGGAGAAGTTACATTAACTCAAGTGTGGTAGTAGAGAAGATCAAGTAGTTTTGTTGGTTTAACATGTAAGTTTGATGTTTTCTTTATTTTAATTGGTGTATATGCATATAAATGTTGAATTAGAGCTAGATAGGTGTAGAACTTATGATAGTATTGATAAGTTAGTGATATATAAACATGTGTTAAAAACCTTGGATATGTATATACATAAGTATATCAAGTGTTTCATAAAGTGATTTAAAGATGAATGAAGTAGAAATATGATTAGGAATGTTAGATAGATATGTTGAGAGCTCGTATGCTATTTATTAAGATGTTTTGTTGATGTATGTATTAAACAACTAGATGAAGGAGTTAGATTTTCAAGAAAACAAATAAAGACAAAACATGAAGAACGAACACAGGGCATCCATCACTGTTATGCCTCGAGGGTACTCTAGTAGTAATATACAAACCATACTTGTATATTATTACTAGTTAATCATCAGAGAATGATATATTTTCAAATAATATGATCTTTTGGTTGCGTCGATAATAAATGATAAACACATATAAGTCATAAATTTGTAAATATTTGCCATCACAAGTAGTGAATATCTTAATAGTATTATAGACCATAATTCTATTTTAAAAGCCTCCAAATATACAAGCTGTGTAAGCCCCGGAAAATTTCAGTAAATAATTCAAAGATGAACTTCGAACATAAACCCTAAAAATCACTCCAAATTAAAACCGAATTTCGACAAGTCCTAAATCACGAATGAATCCAAAAATTTCTTAATCATCAGAAAATGAAAATCCTTAAAAGTAAAATAAGACCTCAGCGGTTTTCAAATTCAAAACCACGACGTACGGAAAATTCCATATTTAACTCCGACTTATAAAATCGGTATTATAAGCCCAAAAACAAATTAATAAAAAGTAAATAACTATTAACTTTCGAAAATGAAACCCAATTCAAGAATTTCGAAAACATTAAAAGATATTAAATTCTTACAAAAATGAAATGTAAAATAAATTTCTCAAATTAAATATGTTGTATAAGTATAAAATATCAGTTTCCAAATTGGCAAGGATCTAAATGGGAAAATCACCGGAAACCCTAACGGAATACAATAATGTAAGTCCGACAATCTAGTGCCCCTAACCCTAGAGGCCGAGATGTAGTTTAAATATATAGAATAGCTCATAGTAATATAAGTTTGTTTAAAATATCATATTGGTAAAATTTTGACCTATTTCGAACCCTTTCGGATACAGACTTTGAAAAGCGTGTCCCGGGGCTCGAGATCTAAAATAACCAATAGTACGTTAGACTCGTAATTTCATAAGATTTCTAATATATCAGTTATATAATTTTTCGAGTTATAAAAGTTACAGTTATAACCTTTATATCGTATTTTCATTACTACCGGTAATTGATTAGTCTTTTGCACTATCTTTTTTATTTCATTACACAATTTTATTATTCTTATAAAGTCTTATATTTTTAGATAAATATTTTATATATTATAGAAAATTTTATTTTTCTAAATTTAGTTAGTTTGGGCTTTTACAGGATCAGATTATGTTTAAGACCCGATACTAAAAATAAAATAAATTAATTTAATAATTTAAAAATATTTCAAAAATATTTATATTTTCATAAAATAATTTTTTAAAATTTTTCGGGTTATAAAAATATCATTTATAGCCCATATTCGCGTATTTCGATCATACCAGTAACATATTTATTGAAATACTAAATAATTCAATTAATTATTTAATTTTATTTATGAAAATTCTGCTACTCCTTTAAAAATATTTTTCTTAATTTTATTTTATATATTTTCCCAATAAAAGTACTTTTTCAACCCATACTTTAAGTACACTTCATTTGTCACTTCTACATTAATCAATTTTCTTTCACTCATTTCACACTCCATTTCCCCACAATGGCAGCTGACCACACCCCTAATAATAGCCTCTTTCTTTTATTTTAATTATTTATTTAATGATTTAAAGCCTCTTTTAGTTAGCACATTATAAATGATGCGTGAAGTTACATTTTCAAATTTCAAGTTACAAAGCAATGTACCTCTCTCTCTCCCTCATCAAATTCACGTGAAGCCCCCCAATTTTTCTGCTATTGTTTTATTTTTTTTTCTCCTCTTTCAATTAATTAACACCACATTAATGCACTCCTTCTTTCTCTCCCCTTCATTTACACTTTTACCTTTTCCATTCCTTATCTTTCTCTCTCTTTTTCCTCTCTTTCTTTCTTTCTTCCTCTTGTTCTTCATGAAAAACAAGTACCCCCACTTCTAAAAATGGCTTCCACACTTCATTTTTAAAGATTTTCTAAGCAAATCTTCATCCAAAGCTCCATAGGTTGATATAGGTAAAGTGTAATGAAGATTTCATGCATCAAATGAACTTCCATAAGCTTAAAAGCTTAGGATGATGATGCCAAAAATGAAATCTTTCTCTTCTCCACTTTTATTATCTTGTATTACAATTATTTTCTTATTTAAAGTTGATATATATGGTAGATTTAACTTTTATAGCTTTGATTTTTGTTTATGCCATAGATCTTGCTATTTAAGTTATTATCTTGTTATTACTTATGATTTCTGTATATTTCTCATTCCATGCGTTCATGCTTTCAAAACTAGTTTAGAAGACTAGATCTAGTTGTTTTAGGTTCATACATGCATTAGAATTATGTTTTATATTCATGGATAACTTGTAATAGCATGATGATGGTAGGAAAGCTGTAAAAAACTCAAGATCTACTTTATTTTCAACAAAAATAACTTTTGAAAATTCGGATGAAAATGGAACCATATTTAGAAAAGTGGTTTTTCAACTTCAAAATGTGTATTTTTCATTTAAAATGAAGGGCCTAGGGTATAGACAACATATATGAATGATTTTGATAAGTAAAGTTTAGATCTATGAGTTTATAGATCATTACCATGGGTTTCTTTTAGATTTATGTTCATATTATGTGTAGATTTTAGATTTGAGCTTAGACAAAAATAATGAAATTCGTATTTTGGCAAGACCCATATTTAAAAACCACTTTCCAAGTGTCAAAGTGTAATTTTTCTCAAGAAAATGAAGGCTTAATATATGTATATCACCAAGACTTCTTTTTATAAGAATCTAATGTGATTTTCAAAGGTTATTTTCAAAATAAAAATTTTATTTTCGGATTTTGGCCAAGGCATATTTTAAAAACATATTTTCCAACTCAAAAATGAAGTTTTTGTTTAAGAAATGAAAGGCTCTTAGGATAGGATATGTAAGGAATGGATTTTCATGAGCTTAGATAGATTTTATCAAAAGATATAACAAAAAATGAATTTTGTAAATTCGGATTCCAACCAAGACCAATTTTTAGAACCCATGTATCAACTCCAAAACTCATGTTTTATGTGAAAAATGAAGTATATAGGTAATAGGTATCATTAAGTAGTGATTTTTATAAGTTGAAAGGAGTTTTGATGAGATTAAAGTGTAAAACAAGAAGTAGAAGCAAGATGAAAATTTTAAGTTAGTAGTCAATTTGTGAAATTCGTAATTTTGAATGAAGGCCATAAGAACACCTAGTATTCAAGCTCAAAATGAATGTTTTATGTGTTAAATGAAGTCCTTAAGTAATTGATATAGTGAAGCAAGTAATTGATATAGTGAATTAAACAAGTTTTTCCCAAAGGAATCATGCAAAAAGTGGATTTTCTAAAATTCGGATTTTTGAGTAAATCATATTGGAAAACATATTTGCAAAGTGTAAAATGCAAATTTTTGTGTAAGAATGAAGCCCTTAGTAGTTATATATGGTTGAGCCTTAAATTTCTAAGTATCAAATGATTTTTACTTAAAGGAATCACTCAAAAACTAATTTTTGTAAAATTCGGATTTTGGAATCAACCCCACTTGAAAACATGTTTACAAGTGCAAAATGGAAATTTTTATGTAGAAATGAAAGTCATAAGTAATAGATATAATGAAGACTCAATTTTAACAAAAATAATTATATTTTCTTAAGTAATAAATCCAAAACAAATGGAAATGATCAAAGTTAGAAAACTAGATTTTTCATAAGTAGTTGTTATTATGGTCTTGCAAGATAAAAGTTATAAAATTTCCTTTTAGCAAAAATCATCAAGATCATGCATACATTAAACTCATCTCATGTCATTCATGTTAGGAAATCATTCATATTGCATGTATAGCTAATCTATATAGTAGAAACATTACAAACATTTACAAAACTATTTTTCGGAATCGGAAACCGTTACTGATCAGATCTGATCCCTCTGTTCCGAGACCTAAATGTTTTCAAAACTTAAAAATAATATTAGAAATAGATAGATCTTTCGAAGTAGATAGAAATCGATATATAATTTGCGAGATTCCGAGTTAAAATGACCAAGTTATGGCCGTTTTAAGTTGGAATTCCCGCTTAGGACGAGAATTACGAATTGATAGTTTGTATGAGATAGCTTGGACTAGTTAAGTGATGAAATACTTATAGGGTATTTCTTCCTTTTTAGGTGACCCCGATATCGACGATTCCCTACCACCGGATTACTTGTACTAAGAGACGGTGATCCAATGGCCGAGTGAGTATTACTTCCGATTTCATTTATTGTATGTGATTGTAATAATAGTTGCACTAGGTATTTGGTAAAGATAAAATGGATATGCATGATGGGGACGAATGGGAAAGATGTATGCTTGTTGTTGATATGAGAAATGGAATGTAAGAATATCGAAGCCGAGTGATTAACTATTGCTTGTATAGATGAATTAGAATTGATTGTCTGCGATTATTGACTGATCACTTAAAAGAATTGGTATAATTGATTATTCGGAATTGAAGATGAAATTGAACTCATTCATACACGATGGGGATGGAGCATTAGCATTTGTTGGTTTATCGTTGTACCTTAAACGATTTTATAGTTTATAGTTGTCCGTAAGCTGAAACGGTCGTCGTACCGCAGGATTCGTTAATCTGCTAACCCGGGATGGAGGGCGCAAGTCCATCCACATATGATTTCCGGCAGGTCATATGTTTGTTGAATTCACGAGTTTGATGCATATCACTTGTCTGACTAATCACTTGATTGTATGACGTGTTATAAATGTAATCCTGGAAGTTTTCACTCACTAAGCTAGTGTAGCTTATACCCCAATAGTTGTTTAAATGAACAGGTTATCTCAAGAATGCTAAGTGGGGACTGAGATGGTTGAAGTCGAGAATGACTTCAGGATTCCGGCAAGACATAAGATGTTTGAAGTTATTAGCTAGGTTTTATTATTTGCCTTGTAATAGTTCTATGTAATAGAATCTTTGATGATTTGTAATTGAAGTTTAATGAGTTGTATTTTGAAGAATAGTGAATTGAATTTCCTTTACATTGTTACTCAAGTTTATCAACATGAAATGTATCATTCCGATGTGTCTCCTCTATGTGTTAGACGCCTTGTACATAGTATGGAAGCCTTCGCATGACTGAGGTGGTCATTCTTAGCTTTAATATTGTGTACGGCGGACTGCCATGTTTAGGATACCCTTCGGGGCGTGACAAGCTGATAATTCAAATACTAACTAGCTTATGACTAGAAATAAAAATAGATAACATAACCCGAAGATATCATATTCTTCTAGCTTATAAGTTCTTACCAGAGCCATGCTCTTGGAAGTGACCAGCCAAGGTTGTAGAGTTAACCTGAACAATCTTTAAAGTGTGAGCAAAAACCACGAGCTCAGTAAATAACCAGACATATTACACATCAAGCAAGTTTATTAACATATCATATAAAATGCAACATTCAAATATATGCGCAGTTACAAGCTTGGATAATCTAGAATCTAAACGGGAAAAGATTTACGTCCTTTTTTTAGGGTTGAAGAACAATTACTTTTATGACCCATCTGCACAGGAAAGACTAAGTATATAGGAAAATTAATGTCTTCTTGTCTTATGTTACTCACTTTAATTTAAAAGTATTTTAACTGACCATTTCCTACAATGATCCTTAGAAACTCCCTAAATATTAATCATTTCAAACGATACTATGGGCAGCATTCTTCGGTGCCACTTAATTCCCATAGAACTGACGGAACAAAGAAAATTTTGAAAAAACTAACACTTTATAAAAACTAAGCATTAACAGAGAACCAAAATATTAATACGTAGCAAGCTGTGTCCTTTTTGTATATGCAATAATGCAGTATGTGTAATGCATGACCATGTTATTTAATAAGTCAATAATTCTTATTCAGGTTTATGTGATCATACATTACACACAGTAATCATCATGCTATTCCAACTCATCATACAATTGTATTATCACTTTTATTAAATCGTTTTGGCATCCAAGCAATTAGCTCAAATCATAATTCATTCTCAACATGCTTTTCATAACAACTGTATTATTATCTTTACATTACATATGCCACTAATTACAAGCACAAATAGTATAATAGATCTAAGTTACTCACTTGCTCATCTTGCCTTATCGTAATAATCCATAGGGAAGTCCTCAAGGAGATCAAGGTTACCTCTTGAGATGAATAAAATATTCAACAATAAAACATAAATTTTTATTACCTATATTGGTTTTTTAATGGTCTCATGGTAACAATTATTATTTAATATTTTATTTTCATTTGTTTTTCTTGATCTTATTTGATATTTATAATTTTATTGGGTGGTTTATAGAGTTTGTATTTAGTAGATCAATATTTTATCATTACTATTATTATTAATTTTATATAGTTCTTTAGTTAACCTATTATAGTAACTAATATTTATTTCCTATCATTTAGTTTTGTCGTGTTTCTCTTGATCTGTCTTTATATTATTACCTAACTATTTTAGAAATCACATTATTTGATATTCTAGCTTATTTTTAAATTCCCATTCTTATATATTTATCTATATAAGACAAGTATTATATAATTACATATTCTATTCTTATTTGTTTTATTATAACTATAATATTTTCTAATGGTTTTTAGAATTTAATATTTCATGAATATTACCATTATTATTCTTAAAATATTTGTATTTATTCATTTATTAAATTTATTCTATTTTTCTTCATTATATATATATATATAATTTGTTTGGAGAAAACAAAATTAGTCTAGAGGTAAGTTTGCACATACACCGACATCCTATGCTGCCGGCGTTTATTTCCAATATGCCGGTGTTCATTTAAATTTTACACATTTGAAGCTCCATTATATACTGGCTTCGAAGGCTGCTAGTGTATAACGTACGACGGCTCTAATGCTACCAGTGTTGGATTTCAATCTGCTGGTGTTTGTTCATTTTACGTAAGAATGACTTTTACGTAGCTTTTGTTCCAATGCACGCCGTCTCAACACCGTTGGCTTATTCTCGTAAGCCGTTGGTGTTAAGCACATACATTGCCGGTGTAAAGCCGATGTTGACATTGTTTATCGACTTCCTCGATTTTCTCTATTTTGAAACTTAATTTTCTTACCTCATATATATGTATATATATATATATATATATATTACTTGTATTTAAACTACTTCTAAGTGTTTATCAACATTCCAAGAGTGTTTTTGTGTCATATCAGCATATATATCATCTCATGATCCTCTAACTACAAGATTTTCTAACTTTTATGCATAGTATAATATATAGTTAGGGTGTTATGGTTGGATATTACTTGAAAGGTGCTGTTATGATGATGCTAAACCCTTCCCAAAGTTTTGATACGAACTTAAGTTAATAGAAGCATAGTTTAAACTGTTGTTTGACATATAACTAACTTAAAATGAATTTTTTTTTTAACCTTTACATGATGATTTTCCTAAACTTGTAGTTGTCTTGTTGAAGTTAGTTAATGGAGTTGTGTTTGTGCAAGTGTAGTGTGGTGGTGTTGGGTTTGTTTAGCTGATGTTATTAAGGCTTTGTTTGTATGTAAATGAATGTGTGTATTTATATACAAGGGAGGAGTTGCTTTTTAACATATTTTTAGGTGGAAGAGGGTGTTCCTCCACCGAACCTTCCATTTGCAAGCATGATTGTAATTGCATTTAATGGGTCTCTTGAGTTGGATGGTTTGGATTGGTTTTTGCAATATTTTTCCTGACTTTTGCTTGCTTATTTGACTTTTGTTGTGCAATTTTTCAGCTGCTACAATTTCAATGTATTCCCAGCCATATATTTAAGCCAATTTGCACTGAAATTTTGAGTATTAATATAATAATATTTAGTTAATTTATTATCTTAGTTTTAGGATAGTTTATTAAGCTAAACAGATATAATTATGACAGTTATTTGAGAGTTTTGTCTCCAAAAAATCTATACAAAGCTTTCACAAATTTGCTAAATTATTATCAAGTTCAAACTTGAGTTTAAAGTTTACCCGATTAATTATTTTTAGGGTTTTATCTCACCCAATTAGAGTTTTCAAAGCTTTAGGCCAATTTCCGTTAGCTTTAGAATTCTCTAACTAGAATAATAGTGTGGTCCAAATATTTATTTAAAGTCTATATTATGAGTTATGGATTTGTTTTTATTCTTATTGTGTATTTATAACCCTAACAATTTATCATTAAATTACCATTTTCTAACCATAAGCTTTATTGATTATTTACTTTTTAATACACTTAAAGTCTTATCTAAATTATTTTCATACTTTGAATTTTCGATATTGAATATGAAATTTTATATTTTGATATCTGGTACTATCTATAGAACTTTGTTTTAGAGTTTGAAGATATATATAGGTTTATAACTAGTTGTGATTTTATTATAAGGTCTCTGTTGAGTCCTAGATTAACTTTCTATCTTCTATATTTGTATTTTGATTTATTTCTACTTTCTATGAAAAATCTTGGGGTTTATAATCACAAGCGTAATGATACCTGTGATCATTTTGGATTTGGAATGTAAGGATGATCATGGGTGTGATCTAACTTGTGATAGACATTAATGTGAAAATTTTGGATGATCATGGGTGTGATCGGTCCCGTAATGATCTTTGTTTTGAAAATTTTGGGCCATCCTAGGCATGATGGTCTCTGATTCTTGAAAAATTTGATAAACAAGTGATCATGAGCGTGATTAAGGGTGTGATGACCACTGATCATGCATGCTCCTCTGATCAAGGTCATGATAGAGGGCATGATGTGCCATCACACCCTCCATCACGTGCATGATCAAGCCCTTGTATAAGAAAAAGGAAAGAAAAATGAAATGAAATGAATGAATGATAGTTAAATCATATATTTAAGATTGACTTAATAAAATTTATTGATCAATAACTAATTAGATTATAAATAGAAAATTAAGTATAAAATGTTAATCAACCTAAGATCAACTTCGCTTAATGAATCTAAGTGAACTAAAATGAAATAGATTAACTAAGGTCTTAATAGATATATGATAATGGCTTAAAGAGAAAGTTGAATATGACTTAGTAACTTGGTAAATTAATCAATTCTAATCATCTTAGCTAAGATTAAGTTAATATAGACTTAACTAAAATTTGCTTAGATTTATGTGTTAAGTTAAGCCATGAATAACAAAGGAAATATGTTGTTTCGAATGTATACATGCTAAGAAAAAGGATGTTTAATATAAGTTTGATGAAAGTGAATGAATTATAAACAAAGGAAAATAAATAATTTGCGGACAATAGAGAACTACATGCATTTTAGCAGGGCAACTTTCACAGTCATAGTGAGGTTCCTACTTAGTGTCTGATCAAATAGGTTTTTAAAATAATATGAAGTGAGTGGATAATTAATTTGAATGCTTATATGAGTATATATTCTTGAATAGACGTTTGTCTCTGAACCTTATGATCTATCTTCTAATATATAAGGTACGCAGTGACGTGTTCGTTAGGATATGCATTCCTAATGAACTAAAACTTAAAGATGGCATAATTAATGAGTGTTGCTTATGCTTGTGTCATTGAATCTGGTCCAGAAAGCGACAACCTTGTCCGGAGTCGGGTACAGTAGTTAAGTGCTTAGGCCACCTCCTATACAGTATGCCATGAAGCAATAGCAATTCCTTATTGGCTTAGCAGGTAGTCGATGGGAAAAATGGTATCGACATAACATTTGCTTAAGTTTGGAGTGAAGTAACATGATTTAGTTTACGTTTATAGGATCGATTGAACTAAATAATTTTATGGACTAAGATAAGTAATGTTGTGTAACGACTGTAAACCCAGATGAGGCTATTTTCTTTTTGATTAGATATATGAGATAAAAGTATACGGGTTACTTATATCGATCCCCCGAGTAGCTACTATTACGCAGGACCCCTATATTAGACTTGTTTGGAGTGTGTGTAAACCCTTGAAATTTTGGTTAATTTTAAACTTAATCTTAGAATTAAAAGTCAATCGAAAACCTTAAAGGTCAACAAAAGACTAGTATAGACCCTAGAAATTAGATCCAATGATCCCGTATTCTTTAGCCCTAGAAAATGAAGTTGAAATAATTAGTGATAATAGTTTGTAATAATATAAGGAAACTTAAAAATATCAAATTCATGAATTTTGAGTATCTTTCGGACCCAAATGGAAACAGCTCTTGAAAAACGTGTCCTAAGGCTCGGAATAATAAAAATATTCCAATAAACACTGTTAGGACCGAACTATACAAGAATTTCAAAATATCAGTTTCTTAATTTTCGGTAACTAAAAATAGCATATATTGCATTTATACACATATTTTCTTTACTACCAGTATATTATTAGTCTTGTTTACTATTCATTATCATATACTACTATTCATCTATTTTTACTTTACCTTACAACCTATTCTTACTATCCATATATCTATTTTTCTACCTTTTTCATTTCCAATACACCTTCACATCTTTATTACTTTTTAGTACAAAACAACAAATAAAATAAATTTTACTCCTCTCTCTCTCTAAGGCCGGCCCATCTCTCTCTCTCTTCCCTCAATTATTTTTTTTCAATTTATTTTATTACATCTAATTTCCACTCCAAATTTTCTATAAATACCCCCTTTCCCTTTATTTCTTTCACACAATCTTTACACATAACAAAACTCTCTCAAATTCATTTCACAAACACTCTCCATAAAAAATTTCCTCTACTAAAACTCTCTTTCACCAAATACTCACAAAATTTTCCTCTACACACAAACCATCTACCATTTCTCACTAAGCACATACTCATACATTCACTACCTTCTTCCTAAACCATAAACACTTTAGGTAAAACTCCTAATCTTATTTTATTTACTCATGTCATGTAACTAGCATGACCATGGTGTTGTGTTGAAACTCATATAAGTAGTAAAAGCAACAACATGTTCATGTTTTATTCATGTACATGAAAATCCAATTTTACTTTGTTGTTATTATGCTTATATATATGTTGATTATTAAGGATATTATTGTTGTCATTATGCTTTAATCTAACACTATGTATATTACTAAGTATATGTATATCTATATTTTTAGAGCTTAATGCTCACTAACTATATTTAATTTGCTATTATTATTTCTTTTCTTTTCTTTTCCTTTTTCTCTTTTTGGTACTAGTCTATTCTTAGTCCCGGGTTGCCTTGATAAAGCTAAGGCTCCCAATACTTGACCGGGTTATCTTGATGAAGCTAAGGTTCCTAATACTTGATATATTAACATGCTTATTATATTACTTATTATGTCTTTCTTATATTTTCATATTCTCATACTACATATTCATGTCCATGCATGAACATATTGATGTGTCTCACAAGATTTTCTTAAATAAAAAAGAAATTGAGAATTCTTTTCCAAAATAGACTTCGTCATGTAAGAAATTATTTTTCCTATAAAGACTTAGAAATTTATCTTAGCAAATCTTTTCCAAAAAACTAGAGGAGTTCATCATAAGTTTTTAGTAACTAAAGAATATAGGAATTTTTAGACAACACATGAAGTAGATATATCATATATACACTTTTTACAACCACAAAGTGAAAAAGTTTTCTTTAAAATTTAAATTTCAAATTCTTGGTTGACAAAAGTTTTACTAAACTTTATTAAGAAAGTTTCACCAATATTCTAGAATATGAAGGAATAGACTAGTTTGACAAATCACTAAGAATGTTTCTTTTATAAAAATAAAATGTTCTTAAGAAATAAAATTAGTAAACAATTTAGGAAATCATTTTTAATAAACCTTAGGAAAAGTTAAGAAAATGTAAATTTTGATAAATTTTAACTAGTCTCAATTAATATTTAGAAACTACCCTCTCAACCCCTAAAAATTAAGTAATAAGAAACTTAGGAAGACAAAATCATTTCTAAAGAGACTTGAACGACTAAGGAATAGAATTAAAAGAATAAAATACCCACTTAAAATAATCCAAGAAATTTTCCAAAAGCTAAGTGGAAATTTTCAAAGTTTTGCTTTTCCAATTTCTAGAAGACATTGCTTTTACAAAAATCATGGTCGAGACAACTTCATTGAATTCATGCATATGATATGAGTCAATATATATATATATATATTATTCTAAAGGTTTTTTTCGGACTATAATAATATCTATATTTGATACAATTATTGTTAGATAAAGAAAAGTTTGCAAAATTAAGTTTTGAAAACTAGAATTTTCGTGGTGAATCTGTACCCTACGGTTTCGGGACTCAACTGACTTTTTATATAAAAATAACCTTAGAAACTGATAGATCTTTTCGAATAGGTAGATAACGGTATATTATATGTGAAATTCCGAGTTAAAATGAGCAAGATATGGCCATTTTAAGTTGGAATTTTCACCTATACGAATTTTACTGCAACTAGAAATTCCATGGAATACTCATTTTTGGTATTTCTTTATATAGGAACCGAGACGGAGGACATATACTACCCAAGGACTACTTCGACTAAGGGAGTATCATCATGGCCGAGTGAGTCTACTTCCCTTATTTTTCATGCTTATGTTTGTACTTGTAATTTAGTTGCACTAGACTTAAGAAAAGATAAAATTAAAGATATATGTGTTGATAACTTGTTGAAAGAATACTAAGCATATCGAGCCACAAAATGCTTGTAGTGTTTGAAATTGGTTAGTCACTTGCAAGAAATTGAAATTTAATGGCTAGGCTCTAAATAAAAATTGATGCATGCACTTCATGAGTTGAGTCACATTGCATTCTCTATTGTACAATTGGTGGGACAAGTGTATGATAGTGGTGGTAGACATAACCGGTATATTATGTATGTGGCGAGTAGGAGCTGATAATAACTACATATTTTTTATGGCGAATAAGAGTCGATAAGATCTATAAAAATGATTTTAAAAGAAGTGATGGTTGTAATGGGTCGAAATACCTAACCTCGAATGAAGGGAGTAATTCATTCAACATATGATTCTCAAAAAATCGTATGTCTTGTATGCTCATGTGCTTGTTGCATTACATTTGCTTGTCTAATAAACTTAATTGTTATTTTGTTTTAAGTATGATTATTGGGATTATTCTCACTAAGCTTGTAAAGCTTACGCCTCTATAGATATTTGTATTCACAGGAACACTTGTTCTTGTACCCGAGGTCTCTTCGTATCCGCGTAAGTTTTCTTTTGGAAGCTTTTGAAGGAATCTACTTGAAGGATTAGACTATAATTCCTTTAAATCTTTTGATGTAGTATTTAAGTTATTGTGAAGACTATTAAGTATTTCGATCCTTAGAGTTTTAGCAGAGTATGCCCTAATAATCATGTAATAGACATTTGATTGTTATTATTATGATCTATTTTTATTTCTAGATTGTATGTTCAATATTACTTGCTTAGACCACACTTCCTAAAATTATCTTTTATTATCGTGTGAGACGCCTTATATGTAATACTGAGACTTTCGCGTGACTGAGGTAGTCATTCTTAAGTCTTGTTATTATATGTAGTGGACTGCTATGTTTAAGATACCCTTTGGGGTGTGACAGTGTGAGTGCTTTAGTGTTGCTTGTTTCACTTTAGTTTAAAAATATAAATTGTTGATTGATGCTTTGCATTAGATTAAAGCTTGTATGTCATCGTGTATGTACTTGTGTTACTATCGTACTAGGCTTCGGCTTATTGATGTCTTTTCAAGTGTAGTTTTGATGTGATGATGATGATGGTTTGGATGACGATGATGATTGACTCGGGTTTTGGGCGATTCCGAAAATTTTAGAGGAGTGAAGTGAAGTGGGGCCATTGGATTACTTGTGTTTTATTTTACTTAAGAAATGGATTTATGTCTTTTTAAGTCTGTATTTTCTATAAAAGGCTAGCTATAGAGCCTATGTTTTGTAATTCAATCTTTAAAGCTTTGTTTTCCATTATGAAAGGTATATGAGATACCTGATGGAATAGTTTTATTTATGAAAGTTGATCTAGCAGTGTGAGTAGAAGTTAGAAGTGTTTTTATAAAGTTTCTTTTTCAACTGCTTAATTTAGTTGTCTCTAGAATCTAATTAAACGATTTCAGTAATTAAAATTGGCTAGAAAATATTCATGATAAACATATCTTTTAAGGAAGTTTGTGCGTGTAATACTTAAGGTATTATACATGGCAATTGTACACTCCTTGATAAAATTTCAGGTCATTACACAAGATGATAAGATTGGAGAGTCCACATGTTTTGCGAATTCAATGTTATATTATAATCTATGGATTTGTAATATATTTTTTGGTTTTTATGATTTATAAAACTAAAAAAACTAAAAGATATGGATGATCTATCCTTGGATATTATGCACCAAAGAGAGAATCAAACTAATTATTCCGATTAACTGATATTACACATAATTAAAAGAAACAAGAAAGAGTAATCTTGAGAAGAAAACTTAATATTACACAAGGTAAAATTATCCACAAAGGATTACAATATGTCAGAGTGTAAACCCCCTAATTTTTGTATAACCTAATTTTGATAATTGGCAATAATAGGATGTAAAGTCTTGATGAAGCTTTGAGAAAAATTGCAAAAATTAATCCCAATTTTTCACGATTTAAGAATATTAAAATTATAAATAATTTAATAGTAGCTTAAGAAATCATAATTGTTATTAGCACAAATTTCCCCTAACCTCCTTGCAATCAAACAAGTAATGATAAATCAAAGAATTAATGAAGTAATTATTAAGACTATAGCAAACTTAAAAGAATTATCTATCAATTTCAAATATATATATATATATATATAATTAGAAAAACATAAATATGCCCCGAAAATTTTTAAATAAGAATAGCGTAATAAACCACTAAGTGAAACCTTAACTTAACAAAAAATAAATAAATATATCACTAAATTCATCAAACACGTAGAATTACATAATGTCTAAACAAGTAAATTTCCAAAATAATCATAAATAATTTTTTATATATTTATTATTGAAAATGATTATAAATCCTTAAAGAAGCTAATGACACCACCTTCTTTAGTAAAACCCTTGGAAGTCACTGAAATTATATAAATAATTTATTACATACGAAAATATTCAAAAATATAAAATAGTCATTATAAATAGAAAAGCCTTAAAATTAATACCCATAAAATATTCTACATTACTAAATTAATCATATGGTTATCTTGGAAACATAATACATAATAAGTATATGACAAACTATTACTTCCATTTATAGTAGTAGTATTAATAATATAAAAAATATATTGTAGTAAAAATTAAAAAAAATATTTTTTTATACATAAATAATAACACCATACTTGATCCACTTATTAAGATAATTCTAAAAAGTTAACAATATTAAGATCCTTATTATTATATTGCTAATATTACATTAATCATAATAACTTACCTACTCATAATGAAGATATATGATTTATAAGTAAACCGTATTTGAAACATTGCAAAAAATACTAAGGTGATTTAACAATTATGGTAACAAAATATACGTAATCATCATATTAATATACCCTATAACATAACAAGACCTTAGAGCTAATTACCTAGGAAAGCTTACAATTATTGACACAAACTACACATTTGACAAATAATTTAATATAACAAATACTGTATCAAGAAAATTATAATAAAGAAGTAAAAATGCAAATCAAGAAAATAGTATGATATTAATTAAATAATATAAGCCGAAATCATATTAGGAGATTAATTAAAATTTTAATAAAATACATAAAATACATCTTGAACCTAAAAATTCGCATTAGAACTAAAATCCTAAAATTGTACCAGATCATACCAAAATCTCAGAAACCTTAGATGGAATCAAAGAAATTTTATAGCCTTATAATATCATGTAAATTAAATTAAACTTGGATTGCTAAAAAATTCAAAAACTTCGAAACCGTAAGTGGGATCAAATAAAAATTCAATAACCTTAAGATATCAGATGAATTTAATAAACTTAGAACCCTAAAAGTAAATAGTGTAGCAAAAACATATCACTAACAAAATGATTTAATAGCTTAATCAATCTGAAAACTTCACGCTACACAATTCATCTATTTGATCTCTAACACACATATCAAGCTAGTACATTGAAATAATATCTATTAATAGAATAATAAGAAATAATTTCTTATAATTGAAAACCACTAAAATTTTATGGTAAACTTATAAGTAAAACCTTGACCCTTCGATTAATTTAGATTTAAAAATTTAGAATTAATACCGAAAGTCAAATCGAGTCAACACATGATATTAAAAACCCTAGACTCAACTAGACAACCTGAAGACTGTAAAATGTTAAATAAATCACAAAAATAGAGTAAACTTAAAAATATGAACTAGATATACAATATAAACGTCTAAATTTTATAATTTCACCAGTAAATTTTAAAGCCGAAATTGAAACTAGAATCCTAAAAGTTAACTAGGTTAATAACAATCCCTAATGAGACTAGATCCGACAATCCCGCGATTGAAACCCTAAAACAATAAGAATAAGATAACCCTAGATTATATACCAAAATAATGTGATACAACCTAAAAAGATCAAATTCTTTAAAAATTCGCTCGTTTTGAACCCAAATGGGATCAATTTTTAAAATCAAGGTCCAAGCACGCAAAGCGGTGAAACATTTTGACAATATATTCAGACTCGTAATAAGATGAGGATTCATAAAATATCAATTTTGGAATTTTTTTTGTTTCTAAAAATATCAGATATTGCCGTTTTACACGTATTTTCTTTACTACCAATAATTTATTTGTCTTATTTACTATAATTTATTATTTATTACTTTTTACTAATATTCATCTTACTCTGCTTTTTCTTTCGCCTCTTCTTATACTTACCTCTTATATCTCTATAATTATCTTTTCCTATAAACTTTTGCTACATTTTTCACTTAACTTCTCTTATACTTTTATACTAAAATTAATTTTTTTCTCTCTTTCTCCCCCTTGCAAGTACATGGTAGCAAGTTGCCCCCTCTTTTCCTCTCTAATTCTTGTTCTTTTTTTTTTTCTTTTCATTCTTTAATTCATACAATTTTCCTCTATAAATACCACCATATCCCCCTCTTATTTTCACACTTTTTGTCACCATAACACAACTCTTGCAAATTGAAAACTTAAACACTCTCTCCCTCTTCTCTCAACAATCATGCCACAACATACCCCCATCCCCTTGACTCTCTCAATCTTTTTTTCCTTCAATCCATCTTCCATCTCAAGTAAAACACTAAACCTCCTCCTTAATTCATGTTAACATAACATGAAAAATATTTGTGTTTTATTTCCATATGAAATCTCCATAAGCTTTATGCTAGGGAATGAAAATATAGAAATAAACATATTGTGCATGTCTTGTTGAACTTTATGACCATATTCATGTTATGATGTGTTATTATTTCTCACATTAACATTGCATATATTACTAAGCATATATAATATTGTATATTTTCTAGGGCCCAATGCTCACTAATCTAAGTCTTTATATTTTCATGCTCTTATTTATTTCTTACTAATAAATAAGACTAGTCAATCTCTAGTCTTAGACTTATCCTTAATCAAGTCAAAATAAAATAGGGACTTATCCATAATCTAAGTCGTGAGAATGTCTTATCAAAAATAAGAAGGCTTTCATTTTATTTATTTTGCTAACTAAGGGGACAAGTCCATTTTTAAGTTTTGGGGAGCCTTGACATGGATTTAAGACTCCCATATTTTTCTTAATATTTTCTTGCTTTCCTTTTTGGGACATGCCTATTTCTATGTCCCGAGAAGACTTGAATAAAAATCTAAAACTTCTATAACTTTCTTCTTTTTCTTTTCCTTAAGCTTTCTTATGCTTTTTTTTCTTTTTATGGAACTTGTCCAAATTTAAGTTTCGGGAAGTCTTCATACCAAGTTAAGACTTCCATATTTTATTCTTATATGCTCATTTAATTTCTATCTCTTTTATTTTCTACATGGATTTATTTTTCATCTCGTAACATAACTATAAGTTCATATTCATGCATGATCATAGAATAATATTGTTGTTTTAATAAAAATTTCAAAACAAAGTGAGTTATTTCTTTCATACGAAAATATGACTAAACTTTCAAGAAAAATGATTTTCAACACTTAGAATAATGATTCAACTATGTCATTTTCCAAAATATTAAAATAACTTATTATAAATTTTAATATTGATAATTCTTTGTTATGCAAAAATTTTCTTAAAAACTTATTTATATGGTTTATACCAATATTTGGATGAACACTAACAACAAAATAATTTTTCCAAGTTAAGCTAAAATCAACCCACTAGTTAAAAACACATTTAGAAAATAAAATTTGCAAACAAACTAAGGAATCAAGTTTTTAAAAAAATTTAAATTCATTTTATAAGTCAAGAAAACATGTAAATAATAGTTATAATAATGAGGCACTCATTGTATCAACTAAAAATTTTAGTTTTCTTTCCAATAACTTAAATAGAGATTTTGTAAACCCCATCTTTCAGACTTTTAAAATAAATTATTTTGTGAAAAATCATTGTTGAGACAACATCACTAGGATCATACATATAATATAAGTATATATCTATATTAAAGGATTTTTCAACGATATAAATATCTTTGTGCTTACTATAGGATTTTTGGATGATATAAAGCTTAGAAAATTTGCAATTTAAGGGTTGGAATTTTCGGATCAATTATGTACCGAGCCATTTCAAAACCAAAATGACTTTAAATGTTAAAAATAACCTTAGAAATAGATAAATCTTTTTGAGTAGGCAGAAAACGACTACTAATATACAAAATTCTGAGTTAAACGAGCAAGTTATGACCATTTTAAATTAGAATTTCTCCTAAGCTGTATTTTGATGCCAATAAAGTAAATAAAGTTAGAAATTTAAGTAGAATCAATATGAAATACTTATTCCAGGTATTTCTTTTGTTTAGGTATTAAGGAATTTGATGTATCTTTCCCCAAAGACCACTCCGACTAAGGATGGCACTAAGGACAGGTGAGTTTATCTTATTATTTTATGTACTTATGTTTATGCTTGTATTTTAGATGCACTAGAAATAGGAAAAGATAAAAAATGGAAAGTTCATGTGCTTTATAATGTTGGTTGAAATCATATTAAGTATATCGTGACTTGAATTATCTATAATCAAATGGTGATTTTAGTACTATATTGAAGTATCTGCCAATTCTATGATCACCCCTAAGATGTCTAAAATCCTAATATGAGTACTTAATTAAATGAATTTATGCATAACATGAACTAAATCACATTGCATTCATTACTATACGCTTGGTGGGGCAAGAGCATAATAGTGAGGTAAGTAGGGGCTTAAAAATTTGCATTAATATTAACGACGAGAGTTGCCCGTATGGACTACATTTTAATGTGAGTAGTAGCCTAAATGAACTACAAAATTTTATTTGCAAACTATGGTTGTATGGAGCTTGGAAAACTTAACTCCAAATGGAGGGCATAAATCCATTTAACATATGACTTCCGATTAATCATATGTATTGCTTGTTCATGTGTCTGATGCATACCATATACTTGTTAACAAACTTGCTTGTTATTCTGTTTGTTATGATTATGTTTTGCATAGGGATATATCTCATTAATCTAGTTATGTTTACCCTCCAATAGTTTGTTTTTGTTGGAAAATCATAAAGCTGGGATTGGGATAGGAACTGAATGCAGAGCGTATCAAAGATCAATTCATGATAATTAGAGGGTTAAAATGTCGAACTAAACTTAGTTGAGAGGAAAGACCTAAAACTTGATTTATTTCTTTTGTAATCTCCTTTGACAATGGATGATAGATAACTTAAGTTGCTTTACCTTATTTCATTTTTTGTAGGGTATTTGATTCTCTACGGTCCTTGTGATTTGTGGAAATATTAGTATCTAAAACTATTTTTCTAAATATATGTATATCTATAAAATATGGGGAGAATAAGTAATTAGAGTCTTGCAATCTCTAACTTATAAGGCCGTCCTTATGTTATGGGTGCACACGTGATATGATGACTTTAGAGTAAATCGATTAGGCCCCTATTTAGGGTCATGACATAGAGATTATAACTTATTGCTAACATAACCATAATGGCCCTTTTATACTCCCACAAGTTGGGTAATGGCAATAACGGAACATAAAAATCAAAACAAATAAATAGAAAACTCAAAAAAAATTTAAAAATAGGCACAAATGCATTTTGCTCTATATGGCATGCATCAGGGGACGAACTCTGTGATCACACAATTAGACATTGAAATGAGTGTTGTCATGGACATGAATATTGATGGCTGGTCCTAAGCAAACTGTGCCTTAGGCTATGTCCTCCTTAGCCTCCTTCGTTCTTTGCAAACACTGAGCTCACAGTCTCAAACATGGGTGTAGCTTCTATCATAGGTTGGTTATGGCTATGATGGGGGGGGGGGGGGGGGGGTGGTGGGTGGTGTGTGACTTTGTCACCATCTTAGGCGCAAGCATGATCTTTAATATCGATGAGTTTTGTCTTTCCTCCCTATTCAAGCACACTAAACTATCCTAATAGTAAAGTGTATCACGTATCCCACAAATACCCCCAACTCACCTTCATTCAGTTCATTCATAATGATCCATTAAGCTAAGTTCATCAATCCTCTAGCTTTAGCTTCAGTTATTGATCTAAGATAATCATGATTCCTTTCACAAGTGCACCGTACTTAGCATTTACATGAGTGCATCTCGATAATTTTCATCCTTGTATTCCTCTAATCTCGCTTCTTTCTTTCTTCAAGTTGGATTTGGAAAGTTGTTGTTGTGATTAATCCAAACTATATTCACTAGGTGTTTTGACTTGAGATGCTTAATCAAGCTCATATAATTGTTACCCTTTGAAAATGCATAGCTTGCAATGCAGTAATTGCAGTATGTCCTTTGCTTCTCATAAGATCCTTCAACTTTCCTAAATTTTTTTAATGAAAATATTAGATTTATAGGGTTGAGGTAACTTACCTAATTCTTCTACTCTACCCTGTTGTTGCATATCTTTTCATCCCATGTAGTTCTTTACTTTGCATTATGGAAGTTCTTCCTCTTTCAAATCTTGGGAGTTCCTTTTCCTAAATCCCTTCCTCTTTGCTCAATAAAGATGGTATATGGAGGTGTTCATCTCAAAGTTTGGGGAGTATAAAGGAAATTGATTCGATGTGAATTCAAAGATAGAATATCGAGGCTCATTGAAGTTGCAACAATCAACGTCCTCATAAATATTAATATGTGGATTCGACTTTGCTTGGAGTACCTTTCCTTATCCTTTGCCATTCCTCCTAAATTTTTCCGATGACCCACTAATGAAACATGAAGCCATTGATATTGCTAATAAGTAGAAGTACAAAGAAGAAACACCACAGTAATATTTTTGTGGAGATGTTTGGGTTAACACGGAAAAAGTATAAGCAAAATTTTTTTTTGGCGAAAATAAAATTTTGTAAATTTTTTCCGAAATGTGGTCATCGTAGGTAATGTTTTATGAAAAAAATTTAATTTTTTTTCTAGAACGTAGGCTTTGTGGAGTATACATAAAAAGAAAAAGAAATTAGAGTGCCATTAAGTCCACAAATTATGTGAAATGAGAGAATAATATTATAGGATTGTTGTGTGACCAACTCCTAGAATTTGCATTCAATTTTATAAGCAAGCATTATCCTAATTATGTTCATTTCACATGAAATAATGAAAGTTGGTGAGACTTTTGACTCTCTATATTAATTTCCTACCTATATGTTGGTTGAATCATTCAAATTTCATGTTTACAAATTAAAAAATGGTGAAGTAATGAAACTTGAGAATAAGAGAATCTTGACTCTCACTTCTTTCACATATCCAATCTTTCTCTTTTCTCTCTCTCATCTCTTCCCCTTTTTCTTTTCTCATGCTACATGTTTGCTAATGTATTTGTCCACAAAGGACGCTTTTGTCCTTTTATCCTTTCTTTTCCTTTTTTCCCCCCTCCTATTTTCATAGGACTTGGCATGGAAACACTAACTGCATTGATTTTAAGAGCTAATTGAAGAACTGATGGGTCCTCACCCTCTTGGATCGTCGATTTTGAGTGTGAAATTGACTTGATTTGCTAGAATCGCAAGACTTGGGCCGATTACAAATTGCTAACTCGAGGTTGGTTTCCAATTTGGGAATCACTAGTCGTTGTTCAGGTTGGTTTTTAGGTTGGAATTGACTTGTGGTGACCTCTATATTAGGTATTTAGTATTGTATGGTTAAAAGTGCTCCGATTTAGGCCCTTGAAGTTTTTGTTTGCTCCATTTTACTTTATGACTTATGAGATAAACGTCGACTCAATATATTGTACAATGATATATGATCACAAGTAGTTATTGAAGTTAATATTATGTAAAAAAATTAGGGATAATCACAAAACCTCTTAAACTTCCAAAGTGCAAACCCTCTAAAGTTTCAACATTTGGCATAGTTAAGGACAACTAACATTATCTGTATATACTTTGTAAGTTTAGTCGATTAATTTGCATATGGATGAAAGTTTAGAGAGTAAATTCACATATAGATGAAAGTTTGATGAGATAATATGCAATTCTTTCTCTTTTGTTTTAATAAAAAAATGTTAATTGTCCTTAACTACAAAAATTATTTAAAGTTTAAAGAGTGAATTTGTACTTAAGTAAAAGTTCGCAGGAAGATGGGCTAGGGGTTAATTTGTAATTTCCTAGATAATTTCTATTAATTTAGGCTAATATCATAGCTCTCCCAAAATATATTAAATACCACTTCTCTCTAGATATAAAAGAATTGTTAGATAATTCTTTCACATTATTCTTGATTCTATTTGCTTGATACGTAACTATTAATATATTTCTATTTTATTTATAATAAAAATTATTACCTATTGCAGGCCAAATAAACTTTAGCAAGACCAACGGCTTATAACTTAGTGACATCTATCTTAGTCCCTAAAGTGACAAGTGTCATGTTTAATTTTTCTCTCCCGTTGTAATGACAAAAAAAATTCAATATAAAAAAAGAAATGAAACCATAATTTTTTTACATATCACATGTCACATATACGTAGTGTACAAATACTAATAATGTTAACATATATATATTATATATATTATATGCAAAATATGCATAATAGTTTTTTTTTAAATGACCTATTTTATTATCATATAAGTATCAAAATTTTATTGGTATTATGTTCACATGTTTATAAATGACATTTTGTAGATTACCTATGTAATTAAATTTATGTTTTTTTTTCTTGTGCAATTCTAATAAAAATATATTTTTTTAAATAAGAAACTTATATAATGTTTTAATAGTATTATTTTTTTTGATAATTACATAAAACTCTTTGGGGCCAGGAAAAAAAAAAAACTCAAAACTCATCTAAAGAAATTATATATAAAATAAGATGTCTTTGAATATATACATACACAAACACATGCATGAACTGCAAAAACATCAAAATTATTTATATTAATAATGACATCTTTTAGCTAAATTCCAAAAAATTTTCAATAAAATTGTTTCTTATAAGTGATATATAATATAGATGTAGATGATGGAGAGTGATTAATGCTTTCTTTAAATAACTATGCAAAGTAAATGCATCATTTAGCTGAATTCAAAAATATCAACATCAAAATCTATACTAATGTATTTTAATTAATTTACATATAGTATTAAAGAGTATATAATTAATTATAAGGGTGCGGATAGCTTCATGTATTTTCTTTAATAATATTTTAGAGAGAATGGAAAACCAACGAGAGAATAATCAATCTTCAGTTTAGGGATTATATGTATAAATGGTAACATATATATATACACACAGACATACAAAAGAGACATAGATTAGTGTCATTTTTATCTTTTATGAAATATCTTTTCTTGAAAGAATATCCACCACCCTAATATACAAAGATCCACCTCCTATTATTGGTAAACGGTTTCTCAACCAAGCGTAAAGGTTGCCTAGCTGTTTTTTTTTTTTTTTTTTCAATGACGAAGAAAAAAGGAAAAAGCTGGCTATTCAGATGAAAAAACATAAAACCTTCGTATCCAGCCAGTTGTCTGATTTTCATGCAACCAATTGCAGCAAATATCCGGAAAAAACTTCGCTTTAGTTGCCATAACTTAGGACATGGTAATTTCATTGTGTAATGATAAATTTTGTCAGATTATAATAGGTTTATCATCAAATTATAGCAAGTTCTTCATCATATTTTGATAACTTTTATCTTATTATAGTATGTGAAGATTTCAGCCAAGTGTATTTCGCAAATATCCATCCAATTATTTACATAAATCAGTTGTAATGATTATCCCGTACAAATAAAGATAAAGACATGGATAACTCTTCATAAAAATTTAAAGAACACTTCTTGAAAATGTATACGAAATTCTTCGCCTGCCATATTTATTCTTTCCATTTTTAAGGGGTAACATATTGTTGGTATTTTACCATTTGGAAATCTTTATTTAAAACAAAAGAAGTAAAAAGTAAATTAATCCCTTATGTATCTATTTTAATAATACTTTATGTATGTTCTATCCAAGTTCCCAATTGGTATCTCTTCGGCTTTTCCTTTCTCGATGTTCTCAATTTATGAATTAATGATTTAAATTATCTAAATCATAGAAATAACCTCACAATAGGTATAGTTCAAGTCCACTTTAAATAGACACATATTAATATCAGGGGAAACAAAAAAATTAAATGCGATTTCTAGCTGGTAGGTTTTTCAAACCACAACCATACATTATAGGGTACATGGTTAGTCATTTAATGTGTCAACCATCAAATTCTAGCTGGTGTCTGCGTGGGAGTTATATTCTTTTATGAACCCATTTGCTGGAATCTTTTCAACCATACATGGTCCAATCAACCTTTATTTCATACCTACAAAGGGATATCCTCAACCAAATTCGAGATATCCAAATCAAATACTGGAATATACCCCGTCTCTATAAGATCGGAATAATAACATGTCAATAAATATGAAAGAGATAAAAAAAGAATATTTTCTTATGTTTTTTATTCAATTGTATCTTTTAGATTATGTTTGTTTCATCATATTATTGGTCATTTTGACATTACATTTTGTAGTTTTTAAATAGATATTCCTAAAAAGCAAATATCGATGAAAAATGTAATATAGAAATAAATATTTTATATTGAAGGCAAAGATGTATTTGAGATAAAATAGAGGGTTTTTATGGTCAATCCTAAAGTTTAATTAATTTTTTATCGGTTTTTATTTTGTTAGTTATTCGATGTATGAATGAATATGAAGAGACGTCATTAAAGATGAAGAGATATCATTAAAGATGAAAAGACGTTATTAAATATGAAGAGACGTTATTAAATATGAAGAGATGTTAGCAAAATGAAGAGGTATTGTCAAAGATAAACAATTATTCCTTGTTTTTTATATAAACTAGGCTTTTCTTTGCCAAAACATACCATAAACCTAGAAATCCTCTCTTTTGATGATCTTGGCATCCATTGGAATTTGAGGATATTCAAATAAAGTGAGTGAATCTCTTTCCTTGTCTCTGAGATTCAATAAAACTAATAAAAATCCTTAAGGTTTTTGTTTGTGAATTTGAAGGAGGAATTGGAGAACATTTTGATTTGGCTTGAAGATCTGATCTTATTAATCATACAGGATTTCAGAAGGTCGGTTTAAGGTAATCAAACCTATATTTTCTTTAGGATCTTTATAAACTATGAGATTTCTTAGGGTTTATTTGTTGTTTTGAAGGGGAGATTTGAGATAAACCCTAGATTTCATGGAGATCTGGAGATTCATTATTTAAGAAGGATTTTCGATCAAGTTAGGTAAGTATGTTATGTTGATTAATCTTTATAAATTCACAAAAGTAGTTTTTGATGATTTCTAGTTATTTGGCATGAAATGGAGTTCTAGGGTTTGGAGATTTGTTGAGGAGATTGGTGATTCTGAAGGATTGTTGTGTTTCGATTAGAAAGAATTGATGATTTGATCATAGGTAAATTGATAAATCCTTAACCTCTATCATAGCTATGATTTTATATTGATTCTTTAGTTTAATTAGTATTGAATTGTGATATAGGATTTGGTCAGATTGTTGAGTAGATTGATCCTATTGGAGTGTTTTGGATTTCAATTAAGGAATAAGGTGTGATTTTATAATTCTTTGGAGATTAGGATTTTAGGATATATTTGGATTTAAAATAGTTATATGAAAGACATGTATTGAAATTTATGTGTTTATATGATAAGGATATTTGTGGAATTTGAGTTCAGTTCCTTGAGATTGAATCATGTATAGGTTTAGATCTACTTGTTGTATGTGCGTAGGGTTAGAATAGCAAATTAATTTAATTCTATATGATATATAAAATTGTTTTATTGCTTATGTTTGGCTTTGGCTAGTAAAGATCATGCAGAGTGTGATACTAACGAGGCACCCTGATGATCTATGTGTAAGATTATCTCTAGTGGATTCGTGCATAGAAATGATTCCGATAGATTAGGTTTTTGCAGAGGGCGCCATGTGTGGATGATTCTCTAACACCAATATATGTATAATTATCTATTTTCTATATGCTTGTTTTTATGGAGTTATGAGTTACTCCAAATTTAGGACTGGACTGCAGATATTTATAAACTATGTTGTATGCTGGCTAATTTAAGAGATAATAATTTGAGTTTGTTCCATTACAAAATAATTGCATTTGAATATATATGTTATGTGTGCATATGCATTTGCAAGTGGTTTGGCGTACTAGGCGTTTTCGCTCATTCCATTCATTTTTCAAGAGCAAGAGAAGGTAAGGTGATTTATGATCTTACTGGATATGACATCTTTGTAGATCATGAGGATGGCGATAGTGAACTTGACTTTCTACTAAGAATCAATAGAGGTAGATTTTGGATACGTAGAGATAGAAAGATGATTTAATAATCTATGAAGTTAAAGTTGAAACTATTATTATTTTGAAATATTTTATTTACTTTATGAGTTTAAGATTTCTTTATGGAACTTTTTAGTTAAGTTATAAGTCAGGATGATGTTGGTTTTGATTTATGCCAATAAGTTAATTAAAGAGTATTATTTATGTGATGACTTGTTTAACAGGTACCCTTTATATATGAGTATTGGAGTTATATTTTTGATATAATATGTGGATTAGTATTTCACAGCATTAGCATGTTCTTATAAAGAAAATGACACATAGTGAGTTGTAATATCCTTATTTTAGGGCGTTACAAAAAATTGATAATTTTACTCATAAAATGATCAAAGATATGATATAGATAAAAATTCAATAATCCAACCCATACTATTTATGTAGTTATTTTGATTAATTGAACCAAATCCATTTAGGAATTTTTCAGAATGGTAAATTACACTAAAGGTCCTAACATTTAGGTAAGTTCATTTAATGTTTCAACGTTTCAAATGACCAAAATTGACCCACATTTTCAAACGTTGGGATCTCGTTTTAATTATTCAAAATATTAAGATCTTAAATAAACTTTCTCCCAAATGTTAGAACTTTCTGGTATGGCTTACTATTTTCAGAACATATATTTACATATAATGAAACCATAAAAATCATCATATATATCGTAGTTTAGGCAACATAAACTATATAAACATAAAATCTTGGCAAATCTCTTCTCAAGTTTATTGTTTTCTAAATAAAAGAAGGTTTAGAATAATTAGTTGGTTTATTAAAATTTATAATAGTAGGTTTTCTCAAATTTGATTGCACGCTTTAGTTAGAATTTTTATAGTTGAGCTCTTAACTGATAACTCAAACTACTCCTTATTACCTATTGTTGTTTGGATAGTTTGTTTTAATCTGTTTGTATCTTTTTCAAATAATTATGTAATATGTTCGATTTATATTTATTTTTTATCTATATTTAATTTATTTAATCTTTTAATGAAAATTACCAACTTCTTTCTATATATATCTAATTCTTTATAAATAATTTATTAAATATTTATATATTTATAATCTTCCATCAAACAAATATTCTCATGATCATTGGATGCTGAACCGGTCCTGCACGCTTGGATTCGACAGAGTAGCAAATGTATCATATGCATGCCAATGCCAATACCATTTGCCATTCACCATCACCATCACCTATCACGATCACGTCATTTCCTTTCATGCTAATAAGTGGTAGTCATATTGCCATTTCCTTTGAGCCTATTGGAATATCGTTTCAGAACGTAAATCTAGGTACCCATGTGATGTGTAATCGTTTTTTAATTCCTATCCAAATAAATGTGACCATATACTATTAATGGAAAATTATTTTAAGCTATTAATGAGCCAATAATATAATCATAAACCCTAAATTCAATTCATTAATTGATATATGGTTGATTCAATATGATTCATCATGTGATAAAAATAACGTTTTTATGCACCACATGCAAAAAAAAAAAAAAAAATTTGTTTGTATTCTGACATTTATAATTATATGTATTTTTTTTTGTTTTAATAATCCAGTGGTTTTTGCAAATTTAGTTATCTTAACAATGACAAGAAACGGTCATTTGAGCTATGCTCAGACAAGTCCATCTTTCTATTATAAAAAGTTTGATTAAAATTATTGGATTTTTATTTGTAATGTATCTATATTTGATTTACATATATTACATCCTGCATCATATATATTTGATGAGTTTAAAATAAAATTATTAATTTTCTTATTAATATCTATTTTTTAATAAATATTTATTTAAAAATAATAAAATATAAAACTAAAAATGCTCGTTTCATTTGAGCTCCGTTTCTGTCTGTCCTATTGAATATTCTTCGTACTTACTGAGGATATATGGACACAAACACCCTTTAGCAACCTTGGCCCAGAAAAAGAAACACCCTTTAGCAACATCAAAGCATGATCCTGGTGTCCGATACCATGCCGTGTTGTCTCATCGACGTTAATGAGTCATTCATGCCAAAACTACCACGTGTTAGGAGATCATAAGGCTTATTAATGATGAAAATAGAATCTACAACAGTGACTGGCCAGCTTAATAAACCGCTGTTCTTCGAACATTTAATGCTCCCCACGCAAAAATTGCAAGGAATTTACTGATCTTGGACTTCTCTACAAATACAATTAATACTAGAAACATTGAAACTAGTTTTCCATCCTTTTAATACCGCTTAGAGATTTACTAAGGGGATATGATAGTTTTAGCAGGTGAATGACAGAAAACTAGCGGAAATTCATGCTCGTTGTAAAGCAAAAGAAAGATGTTACAGATAAATGAATTATTTGAAGTATTACAGTGGATTATGAAACTCCTAAGAGCCATAATCTATGAACTTTCATGACCCACAATACTAAAATCTCTGGCCAACACAAGCCTAGTCTTTGCTGAATGTCAAAGGCTATTTCTTTTCTTCTCTCTCTCTCTCTCTTTTTTCTTTTAACATGTAAAAGGTTGTCGCTCACTCTCTTCGACAAAACACTGTAGAAAACGTATCAAGCTCTCTTAGGGTTCTCTATTTCTAACTAGTTCCTTGTGATATCTATACCGGATAAGAACAGATCTCACTTGATTATATATTATCCCGTGTTTACTCTCTTAATGTTGATTTGTTATTTGGTTAGATCGATTCAAACAGATTACCGACCAGATTTACTTGTTACCTTCGCATGCAGAGTGGGTAGGATTGGTTTGATTCGGTTTTCATTAAAACCAAACCAAACCATAATTTACAGTTTGTTTTTTTTTCCCATCTCGAACCAAACCTTAAATGACAGTTTGGTTTGGATTAGAAATTTTTAAAACATTAAATAACGGTTTGGTTGGTTTGGTTTGGTTTGGATTACGGATTAAATTAAAATTCTAATTAATTTTTTTTGTTGTAGGTTTTTTACATTTATGTGGATATTTAAATATTTACCACTTTACAAAGTTTATATTATGAAAAACAACAAATGCTTCATAAATCATCATATGTTTAATCTATATTCCTATGTAAAATCAGTTATCCACCAATGAAATACATTCACTAACTGATACATAGTAAGTCATAATTTATAATTTTTTAACGAAATCATCGAGTTAATCATCTACTAATCAATTTGGTCAAAATAAAAAAAATCATCAACGAATAAAAATGATCTGCTAATAAAATACATTGAACAATTAATACATAATAAGAGTTTATAACTAAATAAATAAATTCTATGCTTTAGAAAGTAAAAGCTATTAAAAAAATATTCCATCATTAACAAAAGAATATATATCATGAGCGTAAAAACCAAATTTATAAAAAAAAACAAGTTAATTTTAATTAATATTGACCTAATAATAAATATCAAATAACATCATAAGAACATATATGATCTTTAATCAATCATCATAAAAAAATTTATGGTTATAAGTAAAATATTATTATATATATATATTTTTAAACGTTTGGTTTGACTTTATGGATTTTTTTGATTTACTCTTTCAAAAAAATCATAAATTTATGGATTGGTTTGATAAGAAAAATTTCAAACCAAATTGTTGCAAAAACTGTTTTTTCAATTTGGTTTAATTCAGTTACAATTGATTTGATTTAGTTAGTTTTTTTCCCGCTTCTACCGATGATGAGTAGTAGCTCCTATACTTCGAGTGATAGGAAAACTCCCATAAACAAAGCGAGGAGCAGGGTAACTCCCCATCGATAGATAATTCCCTCTTTTCCGATGTTCTATTGATACATTTCTTTTATAAATGTCAAAATTAAAAGAATACATGTGTAGCAACTTTTGCTAATGTCTTCATCTTAGTAATGACAATTGGTGATATCGCATTTTATCTTTCTTCTTTATATATGTATAAAGGGGTTCGTGTCTAAAGAAACTTATTCCATAACATAACCGATTAGTTTTTTGGCCACTGTAACTCGATTATAGTTTATACCGTGATTTGTGTTCACCCAAATTAGCAAATTATAAATAAATCTACAAATACTTGAATTAAGACAGGAGAAAAAAAAATATGATAATAATATTAACTTCTACAATTAGAAAATTTACATAAAAAACATAAAAAACCTAAGATCATTGTATCCCGAATTAAAATGAGTAACATGTAATGAATTGAACAGTTGAATAAAGAAAACTAACAATTATCAAAATGTTTCATTTTCTTCTAGTTAAGATAATATCCTAGGAAACACTGAAACAATGGCTTCAATCAACAAACAATATCTCAACATAATTATCAACATTATAATCAAGTTAACTATCATGAATTATATTTAAACTTTGATAAAACATATAATTAGATATTTTAAAATTAATCAATTTAATACTTAAACTTTTAAATTAATCAATTTAGTATTTATAAGAACTCTTTGTTTATGTCGACAATACGTCTGTTATATTGGTTGAAAACTCTACATAGGATTACGTTGTTAGCCAATTGATAGAGATACTATTGGCGTATGCAAAAAGTTTTTTTCATATATAAATTGATTAATTTTAAAGTTATGGTACTTAATTATATGTTTTGCCAAAGTGGAGGCATCATTGGCTACATTAACCTGTGTAATTGCAACCAAAGACACAGATTTGTCGTATGACATATAAGGGTAAATTATGCGATGGTTAATGTTATTATTCTTTTATGCTAATCATGTACAAAAAACTATAGATAGAAAGGAAATAGTTGAACAAAATAATATTTACAATTCATCAAGAATTTAGTAACAAGTAATTATAACATCGTGAATTTAAGATGTTAATCTCCTTCATAATATGTTAATGGAAATTACATCATTATAAAATATAATAATAGCCAGTAGATATTGGCTTAGTTGATCAGGTTTCAGCCCATGGCCCTTAGTGGTCATGGGATTAATTTTTGCTGTAGGCAAATGTATCTCTCTTGTACCTGAGGTCATGAGATTGGTCATTATCAGCGTTGGGATGCTGTTCGTAGGTCATTTGCCCTACCCAAATTCAGGTATGGTGTCACCGTAGTGATCTCCACCACAAAATATGGTGGAGGGCAATATGGCCTTTTTTTTATGGTAAATGGAGTCGAAGCCATCGCGAAACTTTTTTTATCAACAAAAAAGAAAAGATATAATAATTCACATAACTAATTTTCAAGTATTTTTTTGACATAGGTTTTCAAGAGGTTATTAATTATAATAGATATACATATAATACGGTATATATATAGCTTCGTTTACCTATTTCGTATATGTAACTTATGACACTACATTAGCTTACTATTTTCAAAAGGAGTAAATCATACCAGAAGATCCCAATATTTGGGGGTAAATCAATTTAAGGTTTTAACATTTCGAATAGTTTAAAAGAGGTCTCAACGTTTGGAGAAGTAGATTAATTAAGGTCCCCATTGACACATGCCAATAGGAGAAAGATTTAGTCAAAATTTAAAAGACTCGTTATGTTGTAACACGAGCGAATGGGAGACCTTAATTGACTCATTTCTCTAAATATTAGAATCTCTTTTTAACTACTCAAAACGTTAAGACCTTAAGTGAACTTACCCCTAAATGTTAGAATATTTTGATGTAATTTTCCCTTTTTGAAAGAGATTATCTTCACAATAATAGGTATATATGATATACATACATATATATTACTCACTCAAAATGTGTTCTTCAATATATTTATAATTATAGTTGGATTTAATGTATTAGCTACTTTTTAAAAGTTTATATAGTTATATCTTTGGTTATCTATAAATAGGTATAACAAGTATTTTATCTGGATATACCATAATGCCATTATTTAAATATTATACGTAGACATAATTAATATATACATATCATTACTTATATATAAAAAGTGTCTTTTACACAAACTATAAATATATTTTTATGATTGCTATCAATAGTCAATTTTGGTCATGGACCTCGTAGGCTTAATCCGACTTTATTAAGCCAATTAGTTGACCTATTAAACCATAGAACAATCTATTTAGATTGTGGGCCAATTAGATGCAAGCTTATGATAACCTTAGGATGATCTTACATAATTAAGGTTTAGAAGGCTTTGTCGTCTTGCTTTATAGCCTCTTACCATTCTCATCCTTCTTCGCTAAGGTTTCTAGAATATTTTAGGAAAGTAGGTCGATTTGCTAGCTATTTTAGACCAACATCGTAGTGTCTAAGAGGTTTTCTATTTTAGGAGATGCACGTACTTTGTACTCTTAGATTTACTTTCTTAAACTATCGGAAGACAATTTCCTTATTTGAGTGTATCTACTTTCTTAATTAACTAAGGACCCACTACTATAAATACCTAATGTCTTATCTAGGTAACATTCAGACTAGCATATCGTCACTCAAAATTTTGTGGTTGGCTTGTTATGTCGGACGACCTTTGGTACCCACAAACCATATTTTGTCTTACAGACCCAAGATTATTGGATTCAAGGTTTGCTAAGCTTAGTTCGTAAAGACCATGACTAGATGTTACTCTTTACCAGTGAAAATCTAGTTAGAACATTTGGTGTAGTCTATGGGAAAATATTTTACTTCCTATCGACTTTAATAACCGCAAACATGATGGCCATAAATTAGAGAGAGAGAGAGAGAGAGAGAGAGAGAGAGAGAGAGAGAGAAGAGAGAGAGAGAGAGCATTTCTTAAGGAGTTTTCCTTGTTAAGGTTAAGCCCCTGATGGCATTGACCTGAATCTAGTTACTTCAAATATAGACACTACTACAATCATTATTGCAATCGAGCAACGATTTTCTTTATTGAGTAGATGTATCAATAGATTGCTGCTCAATACTAAGATGTGTTGCAAAGTAATTAACAACTTCAAGCTTGACTAATATGATTTGAATAGGGCAATGACCCCTAATTGGTGGATACTGCAAATGAGTAGCATGGCTCTTCTAATCCTCTTATTGATCTTTCAAGATAAAATTCATAAGTTCAAGCTATAGAGTGTCGTAACCATACTCCTGTGCCTGTTGCTCAATAAAACATATTGAACAAGAAATTTGCTTGTGCGCTTGGTCTTGCACATTCATGGAAGCTACTGTTTGTCCCCAGACTCTCTATTGAATAAAAAAAATCATTTCATGAGATGACTGATGATGAATAGAGGATTACATAAATAAAAAGAACTCTTGTGGTAAAGAAAGTGAAATTTTTAGGATGAAGTTCTCCCTTTGAACGCTTGAATCCAACATTGGAAGGTCATGATGGAAAATTAATCTAAAAGACTACCACATTCTTTTGAACTATCATATCAGATCATAGTTTCAACAATGCTGCAAGACCTTTACAAGCATTTTCTATAAAGCTAGCAGCATTTGCTTTAATTAACTTACCCCAAACACCATCACCAGCTTTGACAACTTTTTCAAGCTGTTTATGTTGCACTCTATAGCAAGAAAACCCTTGGAGAATGACACTTCATCCCTTCATCTAATTAGGGTAAAGATGAACTCTTTAGAGAATACATCATAAGATTATTTTAAGCCATACTTATAATATCAAACATTGATAAGAGGATGCTGGCGAACAAAAATTTGTGATTAGAAAATTTTATAAGTGGGAGATGACCAATGAAAATGACATTCATGTGGAAATTAGTAGATATCACAAGCTGATTGATGACCTAAAACAATGAAATGTTTTTTTTTTTTTTTCTTTTTGCAAGAAGGATTGTTTGCTTATTGAAAATTATTAGACTGTTGGAGTGATGACAAGAGCTAGTTAAAGCATAAGCATAGGCAACTTTCATTTCAAGATTTTATTACTCACATCATAATTGAGAACAAAAATGACGAAAAAGTTACAAGCTGCTAAAACAAAGGAGATGATGGTAAAAGTAAATAAGGTTTAAGATAGGTTGATAATAAAAGATATGATAATAAAATTTGATATCATAATCCTAATTACAAACGCACTACTTCTAACTCCTACACATTTAAGAAAGAAAGGGAATTATATTGTTAGTGGAAAGTCAGGTCACCATGTACCTCAATGTAGAAAGAGAGTGAGAAATAATTGTCCTCCTATGCTAAAGTAAATCTGATTGAGGGAGATGACCTTATTGCTTCAGTTATATCTCAAGTCAATTCAGTATCCGATGTGAAAGAATGGATGGTGGACTCTAGTTCTACCAGGCATATTTGTGTAAACAAAGATACCTTAACCTTCTACACACAAGTAGGGGATGGAGAAGAACAAGGATGGATACAGGATTGTTTGGTTGGGGGGCTAGTCTTTTCATTTCTTAAGTTGATGTTGGACTTATCTATATGACCATCATTTTTTCTTGTGTAATTATAGCACCTATTATCAAATATTCATTTATTAACAAAGTAAGACATATGATAATTGATAATATATAATGCAATTTTTTAATGAATGCATGGTACTCACTAAAATACCACATAAATAAATAAGCTATTTTTAATTTATCTAACATTTCATGATGATTATTTATATTTATAATTTTTTTATTAAAAATGTAAAAATATGGTAAGTAACATAATTAAATACTATGTATAAGTGAAAAATATTCATCAAATGGCTTCAAAATATATATGTGTACAACACACACACACACACATAATTTCTTAGTTTTGCATTTTATATACATTAAGACATTTTACAATGAATAACTTAGGAAAAAAAACCTAATAAATTTACCAAAATGCTAATTAATAAAGCACTACTTAAACTTTTGGAGGGACAAGGCCCCATTGCCTTAGATAGATCCATAATATTTAATATATATCAATCAAATTATTAGTGATTAGTCTCCTTTCATATCCTAGAGAATTAGATGAGGAATAATAATAAATATAGATATAATAAAAAAATAGAAGAGAAAAGAATCTGATCCATCATATCTCTTTCGATTTTACAATTGGCATAGTGTAATTACAGGTATGACATGGGTTTGATAATCCTACTTTTTGGACCCGTGCATTAATAGGATTTTACAAAACCTTTTGGATATATATATATTACTATCATATTTTTCAATTTTCAACAAGCATATATAATGAAAAAAATTGACATCTCAATTATTTCATTTATATATATCCTAATTCTTTAGAGCTACCATTATGTAATTACTTAATATAAAATATTTTTTTGAAAAAATTACAAATGGCTATGCAAAATTACTTAATTTAATTTATGAAATTTTGATTTTTTAGATATGAAATTTAAAATGTTGCAATATGGAAAAAGCTTGTATAGGAAAAATTATCAAATTATTAAAAAAATTAGATAAATATTTTGTTTTCATGTCAAAACTTTCTATATACAAAACCTCATGAGGATAATAAATGGCTGAAAACATAATTTAGTCAAGGAAATAAAAGGAAAACAAAAACAAAAAGAAAGAAAAATAAATAGTCAATAATACATAATAAGCTTGTAAAAAAAGTAGAGATCCTTTAATAGCTGTCACTAAGCACCATGCATATTAATGTTTCTTTAAATATTAAATACGACGTATTTGATAAATCAAATACACAAGTTCCAAAAAGCTGGGGGCTGAGGCCCCCATTGGCGTAGAGGCGCCCACCTCCCAACATGTAATCTGTCCCTGGAGAAGAACATATGTATCTTAGTGATTCTCGAACTACAAATGTTCTTGGTAAAGGAAAAGTTCTTCTCAAGCTCACGTCTGGTAAGACATTGGCTCTTAACGATGTTCCATGTACCAAATATTAAAGAAGCTTAAATTATATGGCTCTATTAAGGAAGGTTGAAGTGAAAGTGTCATTCAAATATAATAAGATTATAATGACAAAAAAATTATGTATTTATGGGCAAGGATTATTGTAATCAAGAATTATTTGTATGCAATCACATTTGGTCTTATCTATAGCAATAGTAATACATGTCTTGATGAATGCCAAATACGTGTTCATAGTAAATTCACTAAGAAGACTTGCCATTCTATTCAAAGAGAAACAACACTATCCAATTTTATTCTTATTGATTTAAGGTGATCTAAAGCAAACCATGACTGCAGGTGGCAAAAAATGCTATATTAATTTTTTGATGATTTTAATAGATATTGCAAAGTATAAAAGCTTTTAATAAGTTTATTTTATATAAAGTTAAAGTAGATAATCAATTAAATGAGGGTTTATTTGGATTTTCTGATTTTTATCTGTATCGTATATGTATTTGTAACTTATATGTATCATATATGTATAGTATTTGTTTGGTTTGCCTATGAGTAAAACTATCAATTTTTCATTGGTATATATTTCTTGACAAATATCTATTTGAAAACGATAAAAATATGAAATCAAAATAATCAGACTATGATGAAACAAAGACCCTAAAAGAATTATAGAGTTAGATTAGATAAACATGGTGAACATACTATTTTCAATGATTTTAGTGAAAAGAAAGAATAATTCATGGAATTAGACCTCCATATTCACCTAAATCAGATGGTGTAGCAAAAAGGAAAAATAGAACCTTAAAAAAATGACGAATTCCTTGCTTGTTAGTTTCGCCTGCACTTGTTAATCTATCAAGTGAAGCCATTTTGTTTGCATGTCACTGTAAAATAGAATACCACATAAGAAATGGGTAAGACACTTTATGGACTAAAAGGGACATATGCCTAATCTAAAATGTTTAAAATGTGGTAGTGTTTTGCCAAGGTTATGTTGTCTGACTCTAAGAAAAGAAAATTAGATTTTACGATAGCTAATTGCATGTTCATTAGGTATGCTAATCATAGTCCTACATATAAATTTCTTGTTCTAAAAAGTGATGTACTTAATTGTTATATAATTATGAAGTTGACAAATGATGAATTATTTTAACAATTTTCCTCTTAAAATCTTATGTTATTTCTAGTACACCAATTGAAGATGATTGTGAAAAATCTTTTGAAGAATTGTGGAGTAAAAGATAAAGACAAGAAAATTCGTTTGGAAATGATTTTTATACTTACTTTATTGATAATAATCCTTTAAATTATTTTGATGTCGTTTGCTCTTCGAATTCCTTATTTTTTAATAAAGAAATTGAAACAGAAATTGATTCTATTAGATACAATAAAACGTGTTTTGGTTGATTTACCTCTTGAAGCTAAACCTATTAGTTGTAAATTGATCATTAAAAGGAAATGTAATCTTGATGGATTAATTTAAAAATATGAAGTTTGGTTGGTTGCTAAAGGATTTTGTGAAAAAAAAATGTTACTATTTCGACACGTGTGCCCTTGTGACAAAAATTTCTTCTATAAGTGTTTTAATTGTCTTAATCCCCACTCATAAACTTTTTATTCACCAAAAGGATGTGAAAAAATGACCTTTCTAAATGGTGATTTTGAAAAAGAAATTTATATGATGCAATCTAAAGGTTGCATGGCTCTTGGATAAGAAAATCAAGTTTGTAAACTCCACAGAATCTTTATATGGTTTGAAACAAGCTCCCAATTAGTGGCTTGAAAAATTTGATCAAGTTTTAATGGATGATGGTTTTTCATCTATTGAAGTTGACAAATGTGTTTATACCAAAATTGTTGATGATGAATGCATAATTATTCGGTTATATGTGGGTGACATGTTCATTTTCAATATTAGTCTTGATATAACACATAGAACAAAATTTTTTCTTACTTTTAAACCTGATGTGAAAAACATGACGAGGCAAGTGTAATATTTGGTTAAAATCATAAGGAAGGATGATAGTATAATGCTATCACAAGAAAATTATGTCAAAAAACTCCTTGAAAAATTTAGACATTTTGATGTGACACCAATGAGTACTCCTTATGATGCTAACAGTCAGTTAAAGAAAAATAAATGTGATCTTATTTTGCAATTGGAGTATGCACAAACTATTGGGAGTATGGTGCATTCAATGAATTTCACTTGACCTGACATATCACATATCGTGTGTAGACTGAGTAGATATAGACACAATCCCTATCATAATCATGGGATTGCAGTGGTGAGATTATTGAAATATCTTAGAGGAACCATAAACTATGGTACGATATACAATAGATTTTTTGCTGTGTTGGAAGGATACGGTGATGCTAATAGATTTTAGAATTAGATGAGACAAAATCGACTAGTAGGTATGTATTCACTCTTGGTGGTGGTATAATCACTTGGAAATCAACCAAACAAATAATTATTGCAAATTCCACTATAGAGTCAAAGTTTATAGTTTGATTGGTAACGAGGCTAAGTGGTTGAAAATTTTTTAACAAATATTTCGTTGGGTATAAAACCAACACCTTTTTGTGTCTACGAATTGTGATTGCCAAGTGGCAACAACTATTGCAAAGAATAAGACTTTCAATGGCAAAATTAGACGCATTTTCATAAGACATGATGTAATTAAATAGCTATCGAAAGATAGTATTATATCTCGGAGAATTTTCAAATTACTCTCTTGAAATTATTCCAAGGTGTGGATTCACCTTTTTAACTTTCAAAGTAAGCCTTTTTCACTCTTAAATTCCCAAAAATTAGCACAGTTAAGGATACTAAACATCTCCATGAATTTAGGGAGGTAGGGTAAACCTACACATAGATAAAAGTTTAGAAGAGTAAATTCACACGTAAATGAAAGCTTGATGGAGTATTTTGCAGCTCTCTTCATCTTATTTTAATAGAAAATGTTAATATGCTTGAGTGTGCTAATTTTTGAAAGTTTAAAAGGTTCAAAAAGTTCACTTTAAAAGTTTAGGAGATGAATCTGTACTTATAATAAAAGTTTAAGGAGTTAATTTACAATCCCCCTTATATCTATTTATCATGTTAAGTGATAAGTGAATTTGGCTAGTTGATTTATTGCTAAGTCATTAGGAAGAAAATGAGACAACAGTGATGGCAATCAAACTTTTGTGATTGTAGATCCCATGAATAAGGTTCATATGGGTAATGATAAGTCACATGTTATTCCTACTAGCACATTGGATATTGTCCCTTCAAATGGTGTGAGTCGTGCTAGACTACAATTGGACGACTGCAGTTCATAGGCCATTTAACAAATCAATCCGTACTAGAAGATCTTAAATACTGTTCCAAGTTTTTATGAACCACCTCAAATTTATCGTCACTTGCAATATAGTTCCACTATATTTAACCAACTTCAACTAAAATTTTCTTACAATGCCTCTATCTTTGTCCAAAATTTTAGATTTTTATATCCCATGCAACTTCACATCGTTTGCACAAGTATAGGTGCCACAATTGTACTTGAGTAATGAATGGTCAATGTAGTAAAGTGGTAATATTTTTTTGAAAAGATTCACTACAATATCGTTAAGTACTCTTAGGTGAAGTAGATCTAGAAATTTCTAGAAACTATCTTGCATAAGGGATTTGTATCTAAATGCCCATGAAGAGTCATTTAGACGCTTGGTACATAAGAGGTTGGCAAATTTATATTTATTCATGCTATCAAAGTAACATGTCAAGGTTGTAGTAGAAGGTGGGGAAGAAGTTTTACATAGCTTCATCATTGGATCTCATTTAGCACTCAACATCAGAATATACTTTCATTTCTATTCTTATTTTCAGGATACACTTTTCCCAAACATGACATTTCATGTACTATGTATGACAATTCTTTCTTTGCACTTTTTATATTTTATAGAAAGTTTCAACTTAGAAAATGTATTTACAGTGTTCTTCTAAAGACATCTATTAGTATTACATTTTCAAACATCTTTTACAAACAAATTCTACTTTTGTGAAATTACACCTAGATTTACTCAAGATGAAGACTAAGTGTTAGTAATATATAAGATATTGATTTGAAAACGAAATGGCACCCACATAGCACAACTTCAATCACATTAGCCAAATTATTGCAACTTAAAAACTCGCATAATGATCTTGTCCTAAAGGTTCAAATTAGTGGACTTTCTTTTTATCATATAAGCACAATACCAAGATAAAATAAACAATCATTTGCTATTTCGTTATATGTTAGTTTGATTACGATCTAAGGCTCTGTTCGTTTCATATTTTTCTAGTTGTTTTGGCATCTTATTTTTATCATTTTAAAAATAGATTTAGATGGAAAACAAACATTCTTATACATAAATAGATCAAATGAATTAGATATAGATAAGATGCCAATGCAAATCAGATATAAATAAGATATAGATGAAATCAAATAATCTAAACAAACTCTAAATTAGATCAAGTGGTCTTGATGGTTGATGAGAAACATAGACCACAATAATCTTAGGAACTTACTAGTAGAGAAAGTGATTCAAATACATATATATATATATATATATTCAATTGAAAGTTTTAATTTCTTTTTTAATTTAGACATGATGTATCATATTATCATTCAAACACTACCTTGAAACTACACTAAATTCCTTTCATTATTTGACCTCAACGTACCATAGGCCACGCACAACACCAAATCCATGCCATGCGATACCCTAAACCCTAAACCATGCAATACTAACTAAGAAAGTCGGTAAACACACACAAAAATATAAAATACATGTAAGCCTTCTCGTAAACCATTGTAAACCATTGACCTTTGCTCATAAGGTCACTAAAAGACTAACCCTTGAGAAGTTAGAGGAAAGTAGGTATAAGAAACTTTGTTTTAGTGTGATAAAGCATGTGGCCATGCACATGGATGCAAGTATGAGAAGCTCATTTTGCAATTGGTAGAAGCTTGGGAACAGGAAGACCTAATTGAGCTTAAAATTAATGAAAAGACAGAGCTTGATGTGGAATTATCAAAGTTAACTTAACGTTCTCCTAAAAGTCATGATAACTCGAACAGTGGTACTGTGGGGATGAATAGATACTTCATGAGAAGGCAATTAAGTATTTTAGTTGATCTTAGGAGTTTTCTAATTTTTTTAGATGAAAGGTTGAAGGAGGGAATCAAATGTGCTTAACTAGTATTACTCTTACACAAGTTACTTCGGCTAATGATGCATTTTTGAACAACCATAAAATTGATGCTTTTGCATGGATCTTGCATAGGATGGAAACATAACTAAACATTAAAAAATTATATATATTTTTTAATTTTTATTGAAATATATATCATTCATGAGAATAAAATTAGATTGGTGATGATATATATTTATGGTTGGGGTGCATCTATAAATAAATAAATTTTTACATTATAGTATCTAGTGTTCAATACAAAAAATTGGATTCTAGGGACAAAAATTCTATCTCTAAATATAAATTTTCATCGAAAAACCATCGTTGTTGATTCTATTTGTAGAAATATAACTTATTTTACTTTTTCATTGCAGAATTTCTATCTTTAAAGGCCAATTTTCTTGTAGGGGTTATAACATTCTCTTTTTTTTTCTTTGTTTTATTGATTAGCATACTTCTATTACCTAATTACTTATTAGTTTATGTAATTGATAATGTGTTGATTAGAAGCACCATGAATTGAAATTTGTACCTCATATTGACATATTATATTATAAATTATCGAGTTTAGTATATCATTATAGTTTAAGATAATTCAAAAGAGAATAAGATTAGCAATGATTATTGTTTTATGATGGAGAAAATTGCTCTATATTATAAGTTTTACATATTTATTTGGGTAAATAAATAATTTTAAATATTATTATTTATATCTGCATTAGTGATAAGAAATATGTAACTGAAGTTTCTTGATAGAATATGTTTTTATTTTAGGGAAAATTGCAAAAACACCTCCTAAATTTTAAGAGTAGTGTAGATTGACCTCCTTCATACTTTGAAGACATGTTTTTTGCCCTCCTAATCTATAAATCATTGACACGTTAAGGATATTTTGTACTTTTTTGGCATTTTTTGTACAAATCCATATAAATATTGTACAAAAAGTGCACATAAGAATAGTACAAATGTTGTACTTTTTGAACAAAAAAGTACAAAATGTTTTTTAACTTGCTAATTGTTTATAAATTAAAGGGGTTAAAAAACACGTTTTCAAAGTATAATAAGTCAATTCATACTACCCTTAAAATTTAGGAGGTGTTTTTACAATTTACTTTTTATTTTAAGAATTAAAAGAAAAGGTTTGAACCATAAATCAAACCATTTTTTTTAGTAAAAAATTATGAATTGAACCATATGGTTAGGTTTGAAATTGAAAAAGTGACCCAACCATAATATATACTTTTGTTTGATTTAGGGCCAAACCTGATGAACTACACATGCCCACTCTAATGTTAAGGGCAGTCACAATATTGGATTGAGGAGGAAATTTATAATGTTGGGTTTGATGGAGAAACACTATGATCATCTTGAAAACCTCATCAGTTACCTCCTTATTGTGCCTTTAACATTAGAACTCATCTACCTAACAGCTCAAAGACAATTAATATTAAGTTGTATACGCAATTAACTATGCAGTATTAGATGACATGGTAAGAGAGATGTTGATGAGTAATATAATAAAACCTAGTCATTCACTCTTCTTCACTCTTTGTCAAAATAAAAAAGAAAGATATTCCATAGATGAGTGTGGAATATAAGGAATTAAAAATAAAGATAGATTCCCTATACTTATTATTGATCATTTGTTCGATGAATTATATAATGCATAAGACTAAGTTGGATCTATGTGCATAATATCATCAAAACTTGCATAAACTGATGATGTATATAAAATGGCCATTAAAACACATAAATAACATTATTATTAATAGCCTTATAGTCTAATAGCGTTTCTCTTAATCTCTCAAATGAGATGTATCGGATTTGAATTCCCTATTTTTCTTGTAATAGGAAAAAATACACACACAAATGACATCATAAATTCTTAATGATCCCATTTAGTTTAACAAGTCCCACCTTTACATTTTCAATGCCTAATGAGTAGTGTTTTCAGGCCTTACACAAGGTAGTTTGACTTAATGTACTGGCTTTATAGCACCACAATTGAAGATCATACACGTTATATCAAAATTGTGTCTAATGTGCTAAAAAAGAGAGACAATTCCTTTAGAAGAACAAGTGTGCTTTGATGGCATCTTAATTAAGTATCTTAGTGTATGGCCAAAAAAAAAAAATTAAGTATCTTAGTGATATTATAACTAAGGATAAAGTTGCAGTTGATAATATGAGTATTGAAGTAGTTTTGAAATATATATTATATATATATATATTTGGCCGAAGAAGCAGTTTTGAATTAACTAACTCCTCAAACTTTAAGACAATTAAGGAGGTCTCTTTGATCCATGGGTTACTGTAGAAAATTTTAACTACTTGTTTACTTCGCCGTAATTGTAATTTCATTACAACCTTATTCCTTATTAATAGCTATTACGCCATTTAGTTCACCGAATAGCTATTCCACAATGAATCCCTATTATACAAAACAATGAATAGACATTCTTTATTCAAACCTATGAATACCAATTCAATGCTAGAACTGTCTTTTTTTTTCAAAATATCATCATTTAAATACAAAATTAATAAAGAAAAATTCTATTACAACTTTATTCCATTCCTCCGTAATAAGAGTTCCATTACAGCTTTATTCATTCAACAAAGTGAACAAGCTGTAAATGTTATGGGATTCTTTCTAGACAGCTTATGCAAGTACTTAGGAACTAGTTGGACCGCTAAACACGCGGATTTTATTTAAACTATATATATCCATGAAAAGAACCAAATTGTTTCATTTGAAAAGGTTAAGCTATATTTAAAGAAATGTAACGTTTGCCTCAAATAGTTTGAATATAAAATATAAAAAATAAATTCTTATTTCCAAATGACGTCTTTTTAGTAAAAAAGTTATAATTTGTTTAAACTAATCTATAATTTCAAAAACTTGTTTAATTATTTATTATAATATATAATTTTGAAAACTTTTAAATTATCATACTATTTTGGTTTTATTATATGAAAATACCATATTGAAAAGAAACATTCAATTATCCTATTGTTTTGTTTTACCTATTTCTCTCTTTTTTTTTTAATTTATAAAAACAACATAACTTTTTAGGGTTCTTCATAAAGGACTTTAGATTTGTAAGTATCCTTTTATGTTGGTGAAGAACCTAAAAAGGTATAAGGAATTACATTAAGGACTTTCACTGTGGAATGCTACAAATGTTTAGAGTGTTATGCTTTATGTTGCTCATGCAATGTAAATGCAATTAAAGTAAGACAATGGTTGAGTCTAAATCAGAACTTGACCTACTTGACCTAGAATAGGTGAGCAACAGCCCTAAACTTGTGAAGGCAGGTCTTCAAATAATTTAATAACTAGTAGGTAATTGAGCTTTAGATGGATCATTAGCCTTAACCTATTAAACTTAAGTCCACTTAAGGGAATAAACATAGTAATGAAAAAAGAAAAACATAAAATTTAATGTCATTTAAAATTAAATTATTTGCAAGTTAGTTGTCCTATTCCATTCAATGCATTTAATGTACTATGACTAACAATATAAAAAGAAATAAATATATATTTATTTACATATATAAATATATATAAAAATATATAAATAAAAATATACTTTAAAGTATGTTCGATGTAATTTATATAGATTTCTATCAAAAGAAAATTTTAATCTTAATAATGTAGGACTAGTTTTTATCATTAAAATTTATACTCTTTATAGAGAAAAAGGTATTAACATTATACAAATTGGTAAAAATATGAAATCAACGGTCTAAATTATAAGAAAATGGATCAACATTATATAAAATGGTGTAAATAAAATATCAACATTTGGATGATTCAAAAAAGGATTAATGTTTTAAAGGAATAACAAATAAATACAAAAAGATGTACAATATTTTGAATGATAGACAAAAGAATCAACTTTTTAAGAGAATCATAGATGATTCAATAAAAGGATGTCTTATTGCACCACTTTGTATAAAGTTGATTCTTTTTCTAACCTTTAAACACATGGATCCATTATTTGAACTTGTCATGAAAGGGTAAATTATACTGAAAGGTCACAACATTATGGGACAAGTTTACTTGAGGTCACAATGTTTCAAATGATTTATTTAAGGTCACGACGATTAGAGAAGTAGGTCAATCCAGGTCACCATTGACACGTGTTAATAGGATAAAAATTTAATTAAAACTTAGAAGATCTGCTATGTTGTGACATGTGTTAGTGATGACCTAAATTGATCCACTTTTCTAAATGTTGTGATATCAAATGAATCACAGAAAACGTTGCAATCTTGAATGAATTTACCAATGTTGTGGTACTCCAGTGTAATTTACTTTATGTTGAAATATTAATTCTTTTTAGTATAATTTTTCCTTTTATTTTTATATTTTTCAAATTTTAAGTTATAAAAAAAAAGGTGAATTACAACAAAAGTTATCAATGTTTGAGGGATAAGTTCGTATAATGTATTAGCATTTTGAGTGACTAAAAAGAGATATCAACAAATTTACATCATTAAAAGCAATAAAATCAATAGGACACAAATGGAAGTTGAGTTTCTGGAGAGTTTGAGAAAGGTTCACCACCGACATTATTGGGCGATGAGAATAAAGCAACAAAGAAAGTAAGAAACATGCAAGACAAGGCAGGGGAGCAAGTTCGTGTTTTCTCCTTTAAAGAAAAGCTTTTGGAAAATGCGAGAAATATAATGGAAAAAGTGAATCAATTTTTGGATATTGAGATCAATGAAGAAGATATTAAGGTGGTTCTGGAAAGCTACATGCCATCAATTTTTTTTTTTTTTTCTGATAGAGTCCATAATTTGATGGCAAATTCTATGAAACAGACCATGGTCATGAGACTTCTAGGAAAGAGCATTGGTTATAGAATGCTTCATAATCGAATGAAGAATATATGGAAGCTACAAGGAGAATTTCAAATGGTCGATTTGAACAATGGATACTTTCTAGTTAGCCTCATGAATGTAGATGATTATTCACATGCTCTCCTTAATGGTTCTTGGACTATAATGGGTCATTATCTTACTGTTCAATTGTGGAGTCATTCATTTAACCCTAAAGAGGAGAATCTTTCATTTGTTGCGGCTTAGATTCATTATCCTAGCATGCGATATAATATTACTAGAAGAATATCCTTAGAGCCATTACGATAACAATTGGTAAATTTGTTAAAGTTGACTATAATACGGCAACATCTCAACGAGGAAAATTTGCTTGTTTGGCTGTCCACTTGGACCTAAGGAAACCATTACATTCAAAAATCTCAATTGATGGAAGAGTTTGGTTGGTAAAGTATGAAAATTTACCCTTTATCTGTGGTCATATCAGTGAGTCATGTTTGATGAAGAAAGATGGGGATGGAAAAGAAGTTGATAACGATGGTAGCAAAGTCCAGAGTATGGATTGGACGATGGAGCTGATGAAGAATTCAAATTTGCTATGTCCGTGGATCCATACAAAAAAAAGGAAGGAGGAATAATAAGGAAAACCTCAATAACGTTAGTAAATCAATTAACAAGAATTCTTTCCATACATGATTTAATATTTTAGCAAATCTTGAAGAGGAGAATGGGGAAGAAAATAATGAAGAGAATTCATTAAAGGAAGTTGATATTAATCTTATTAACCAGTTAAAATTGACAAATTCATTTGTGGGTAGAGAGATTGTAGTTGTAGGAAGGGGGCGTCAAATCATAATCAGAAGAGTAGTATTAGGCAAACTCCCTTAGAAAGCATTAGGTCCAAGGGGCCTTGAAACAGACTATATTGTCTTGGTTTGCTATAAAGGAAAACATGGATCCAACCAGGAATGAGCTAATCAGGTGAAGCCTAACTTGATGTAGGGTTTACATCTTGAAACATCTCCACTTTTGGCCAACCTTATGGAGAATACCGTTCTAAACAAAAATATCCATATGGTGGTCTTTCTAGGGAAACCAGCTCCGATGAGGAAAGAACTCTTTTTGCTTTCTCAAATTTTAGAAGCCAACTGCTCTAATCCTTCAATACTCCATTGGCCAATAAGTAAGGGCAGGCCCCTAGATAAGCAAAACCACTTCAATTTGAAGAATAAACTTAAATTCAAGAATAATTGTGGTAAGGGATCGAACAAAAGAAAATTGCCCAGGAGTTGGCTAACTTAGATGACATGCTTGAAGTTGAGCTTAAGGAGATGCAGTTCAATGACTAAGAGGATTTTCAAGAAGTGGTGGCTGAAACCACAGAATGATTTGGCTGGATATGCTAAGCGTTTTTACTTTTTTTTTTTTTCCTATTTCCATGGTTTATCTCTTATGCATTAGAATTGCTAAGGAGCGGCAAAAATTTCGTTTAGTCATATCATCAAATCCCTTACGGCATTACATAAGATTAGATTCCTAGCATTAGTGGAGCCTCATATTAGTAGTATTTAGGTAGAAAAAGCAATTAAGAGATTAGGCTTTCCTTTCTTGCATAGGATTGAAGCTTGTGGCTATATAGGTAGAATTTAGCTTCTTTGGTATAATGATGTGAAAATTCAAATTGTTAGTAATGAATGGCAACTTACTCATGTGTAGTTGTCTTAGCAAAATAATTTTTTCTTTTTGTTAACTATTGTCTATGGGAGTCCTAATGTTACTATTAGGAGGACATTGTGGGAAAAATTGTCTTCATTAGTTGCTAATGTCTCAGGTCCATGACTCATTGCTAGTGACTCCCGTTATGCATAAGGAAGAACGGATAAGTAATGAGAGTCAAAGGAATCTGGTTTGAAAGAAATTCATTAAGTGGGTAAATGGGAGTGGTTTGAAGGATACTGGATTCACAAGAACTAAATTCACTTAGTCTAAGGGGGTTTGTCATGCTACTTGATCATATTCTGATTAATCGAGATTGGAATTTCGGTTTTGAAGATCCTTTGGTAAATCATCTTCCCCATATGGGTTCTAAACATTCTCTTTTGCTTATTAAAATCGCTCCTAAGAATGTGGTGTTGGTTCTTGTAACGAGATTCCGTTATGTTGCAGCCTGGGATACTCATCCAAATGGAAAGGAATTTTTAAGCAATAATTGGAATAATCATATCCCTTTTATGTAAAGGATTTCTAAGTTCTCTAATAAGGCAAATACGTGGAATAAGAAGACGTTCGAAAATATATTTTAGAGGAAAAAAAGGGGTGCTAGCGAGACTAGATGGGATTCAAAAAGCTTAAGAATCTCATTACACTATCAATCTACGTAGGATTGAGATAGAACTCAGAGAAGAATTTGAACTTATTTTGATGCAGGAAGATTTGCTTTAGCGTCAACAATCTAATATGAGTTAGCCTGCTTTTGGGGACCGTAATACATCTTTTTTCCACAAGAAAGTTAGGATAGGGCTAAAAGCAACCATGTTGTTGGGATCAAATTGGATAGTGATCAATGTTGTACTGATCTTTAAATATTAAAGGAAGAAGCTATCCATTTTTTTTTAAGAGTGTTTATATTAACGATGATATTTCAAAGATGAAGTATGGGTTGAGAGGCTATTTTCCTAAGTTATCTGAAGATTAGATTCGGGGATTGAGTGTTCTTATTTGTGATGAAATAATTTGTTGTGCTCTAATGGATGTGTGGTCATTGAAAGCTGCTGTTACGGATGGGTTTAATCCACATTTCTTCCAAAAAAAAGTGGAAAGTGGTGGGATCCTCTTTGTGCGCTATGGTTCGTAATGCCTTTAATACCAGATATCTTCATGTCAATATTAATACAACATTTATTTGCCTGATTCCTAAGGTTATGAATCTAGAAAGTTTCAAACAATTTCGGTCCATTAGTCTTTGTAATGTTAGCTATAAGGTGAATACTAAGGTTATTGTGAATAGACTAAAGTTGATCATGGGCTACTTAGCTTATCTTGCATAGTCTAGTTTTGTGTCGGGTATAATTATTGTTGACGACAATATTATTGCACAAGAAGTTGTTTGCTTGATGAAAATGAAGAAAGGAAAAGTAGGATAGATAGCTATTAAACTAGATATGGAGAATGTATATGATCGGCTGAGTTGGAGGTTCATTAAATATACACTTGATGATGTTGGTATTCCTTGCTATTTATCTAATGTCATGATGAGTTGTTTGTATTCTTCTTCTATGCAAATTATGATTAACCAAGATGTTAGTGCTCGTTTTAACCTTACTAGAGGAGTATGGATAGGGGATTTAATCTCACCATTCATTTTTGTTCTCTGCATGGAAAGGTTAGCACAAGCTATTATTCGAGAAGTTTAATTAGGAAATTGGAAACCTATTGTTTTTTGCTCTTCTAGGTTTCCTATCTCCCATTTATTCTTCACCTACAATTTAGTTCTTTTTATAGAGGCTTTAGATAATCAAATAGAATGTTTGGCGAGGGTTCTTAGAGATTTTTGTGCTGCTTCGGGCCAGTCTATTAACAGACATAAATCATGGATGTTTTTTCCCCCTAATGTGAGTTAAAGGGATATGGAGCAGATTAGTAGTACTTTGGGTATTAAAACAAAAAAGAATATGGGTAACTATTTAGGTATTCCACTTATACACAATGGAGTTACAAAGGTTATATGTAGACAGGTGGTTACTAAGGTTAAGGAGAGGGTAACTGAATAGAATCCATAACATATTTCTTTGGCAGGTAGATAAGTGTTGAGTCAATCTATGCTATCCTCCATCCTAATTTGCTGTATGTGAGCTATGGCTATCCATAAGGGTAAGGGTGCAAATGAGCTAGGACAAGCTAAGCTGTTAGAGGCTTAGGCTCGGCTCATTTAAAAATTAGTAGCTTGACCGAGCTAAGCTTTTCATGAGTATAAATTATATAAGCTCGAGCTCGAGCCTGTTAAGGTTTTGTGAGCTAAGCTCGGCTCGTTTAGGCTTGTTAGCCGAGGCTCGTCTAGTTTACATGAAAAACCTAATTTGCTTCAATCGACATATGAAAGCAATCGCAAATTAAAAACACCCACCTTCAATCGACATACAAATTCAATGCCAATGAAAACATTAGCTACCAAAATGGAGTTTATAATAAGAATAAAATAAATGTTTACCAAAATTTTTATTTATTGCTTGCATATTTAATTATATATAAATAATAGGAAAGACTCCCACTCATCACTGTTCCACTTTTGATGAAAACCCTAAATTATCTTTTATTGATAGTCAAATTAAAAACACCCATCACCTTTATATACAAGGTGTCTCTTTCCATTACTTCCCGAAGGTATAGAATCACAAATCACCTTCTATATTAATTCTTCACATATATTGTAATCTACCTCACAAATTAAATATGAAAATTGTTGTGATCCTTACGATCGTGATGATGATTAGCCTTGATTTCATAGAGCCAAGAGGAATCGAAACTCATGAGCTTCAACAACATCATAACAAGCTAGGATCACGAAACTGGAACCTCTACTCGCTACCATCGAAGAAGAGGAGAAGTAGAGGGAGGTTGTGAAGAATGAGCATTGAGCAGTTTATCAAGGAAGAGTAATTGGGTGGAGGTAGCCAATGATGTGTGTTGGAGTTAGGAATTAGGGTCTACCTCTTAGCTACTGCCCTCGATATCTATAGATATAGAGAGAGAGAGAGAGAAGAAGAAGAAGAAGAAGCTTTGATGACTTTTTGCTTTTATTTGAATTCTTAGGATGTTCAATGTTTGTACACGCGAAGACGCAAGGACATTATTAAAATACATTTAAATAAGTAGTTTGAAGTCCATAATTGGACGGAAAGTCTTTATGTTTTGTTGCTTAATTAACTAAAAAGTCTTAATGGGGAAAATTAGTTTTTGTGGAATCCACTTTGAACTTCTAAAAACATCAATTTATAATTGTAAACCTTAAATTTTATGCTAAGTTCATGCTTAAACCCTTAAATTAGAGGTCAACAGGAAACCCTAAAATTCAACAAAGTTTATATCAAACTCTAATGTTTAGATCCAAGAATCTCGCGGTCTTAACCTTGGAACAATAAAATTGAAATAATCATAGAATATAGTTTGTAATAATATAGGAAAGCTAAAAAGATCAAATTCGCCAAAATTTAATTCGTTTCAAACCCAAGCGGGATTAGTTCTCGAAAAACTTGTCCTGAGGCTTGGAATAGTAAAAATATTTCGATGAAACCGTTAGACTCGTAACAACATAAGGATTCTAAAAGATCAGTTTATAATTTTTAGTAACAAAAAAATCAGACATCACATTTTTATACGTATTTTCGTTACTGCCGATATTAATTTGTCTTGTCTATTATTCATGTTACTATTCATTACTATTCACCTATCTATACTTTTTCTTACTACGTAATCTTACCATCCATACACCTATTTCATACATTTTTCATTTCATTACAACTTTATATTACTCACATCTCACATCTTAATGGCTTTTCATTACAAAAATAAAATAAATAATTTTTTCCCCCTTTTCTACTTGGTTGGCCACTCCCCACACACGTACATCTATTTTTTTCTTTTTCATTTTATTTAATTACATCTAATTTCCCTCAATCTTCAACTATAAATACCCTATTTTTCTCAATTTCTTTCACACACTTCATTTCCTTACCAAAACTCTTCCAAAATATCTTTACAAAATTCCTCTCCAAATTTTTTTCGAAACTCTCTCTTTTCTCTTTACAAAACTACTATCCACATATTACTACAACTACCTTTCTTCTTCTTCAAAAAATACATAACCTTAAGTAAAATTTTCTCATATTTATTTTTCATGTCATGTATCTTACCATGACCATATTGTATGTTTTCTAAACGTACGATGTTATGGAATAACAATATGTTCATGGTTTTGTTTTTATTTTTGTTCATGTCTAAACTACCATTATGTTATTATCGTTATTATATTGTTATTATGTTGCTATATTGATATTGTTGTTATTATTGCGACTAACCTAACTTTATATATAATATTATGTATATCTATATCTATATATTTCTTAGAACCTAAATGCTCGCTAACTTCTTACTAAGAAGCTCTTACTATTCTTGCTCTTTATTATGTTTTTTCTTTTCTTTTTCTTTTTGGAACTTGTCTTTTTTTAGTTTCGGATGCCTTGATGAAGCTAAGGTTTCCAATACTTGACCTTAATATTATGCTTCTTATATCTCTTTCTATCTTATTATGTGATATTTTTATCTTTCTTATAACTATATATTCATATTCATGCATAACCATATTGATATTGTCTCAACAAAAATGAAGAGGAATTTTTCTTAAATAAAGAAAAATAAGACTAAACTCTCTTTTACAATGAATTTTGTCACTTAACAAAAATTTTCCCATCAAAGGCTTAAAGATTGTTTTTAATAAATTCTTGTAAAAATGTTAGATAAGCTCATCATGAATTTTTGAAGTATTAATAACAAAAATTTCTTCAAGGATGTAGCTAAATAAATACATACTTTCTTTTCAAAATGGTAACATGAATATTTTGGTTTGAAATTTTAATGTTGATGATTTTTTGGTATATAAATTTTTTATAAAAACTTGTTTATAAGAATTTTTATTGACTTCATAATGAACACTAAGAACTAGAGAAGTTTTTAAAGTTAAAGTAAAACCCACTCACTAGTTCATAAACCTACTTAGAGAAATAAAATTGGCCAAAGAAAGGAGTTTTAAAAATGATAAACCTTATTTGCTAAGAAACAGAAGAACATAAATATGAAGAGAAAATATACATGTAACACACCTTGAAACATTAGAGATTATCAATAACTTAGGAAAATTTTTGAAAAACTTTTTTTTCCATCATTAGAACTAAAATTTGTAGATACCTTAAACAACCAAATTTTCTTTGGGAAATTAATTTACCATTAATGAATTAGGAAATAAAAATATAAAAAAATACTTATTTATAATAACCTAAGTATTCATATTTTTCGTTCCAACCACTTAAAGAAAAAAAATTGTCGAAATCCAATTTTTCAAACCCATAAAAGAATTGTTTTACCAAAAATAATTATTGAGACAACACCAATAGCATCATATAAAATATGAGTTTATTGATGTGCCAAAAAATATTTTTTTAACCATATACATATCTATAATTTTGCTTAAAGATTTTTGGATGAAGAAAAGTTTAAAAATTATGTTATCAAGGGCTGGAAAATTCGTGGTGATTCCATACCCATTTCAGGACCCAAATGAATTTTTATGATAAAAATAACATTAGAAATATATAGATCTTTTTGAGAAGGTAGAAAATATTATAATATGTGAAGTTCCGAGTTAAAATGAGTAAGTTATGGTCATTTTAAGATGGAATTTCTACAAATCCGAATTTTACCACAAATTGAAAATAGAGTTGAAAATTTAAGTAGAAATTCTACAAAATACTCTTTTTGGTATTTCTTTTGCCTAGAAACCGAGGAGGAAGAGACGTATTATCCCGATTACTACTTTAACTTAGGGAACTATCATTAAGTCATGGCCGAGTGAGTTTACTTCCCTTATTTTTCATTTTCATATTTGTGTGTGTAGATTAGTGGCTAGAAATAGGAAAAAGATGAAATGGAAAGGTGCATGTGATTTGTAATGACTGGTGAATTCATGTTAAGAATATTGTCTCGAATTGCCTATAATAACTTGTATTTGTATGATCACCCTCAAAATAATATAATTAACTGCTAGACTCTTAATAAAAATTAATTCATGCACTTCACGGATCAAGTCACATTGCATTCGCTATTATACATTTGGTGGGACAAGTGTATGATAGTGATGGTCGACATAACTGATAATAACTATATGTAGCGACTAGGAGACGGTAAGATCTACATATTTTTGGTGACAAATAGTAGTTGTAAGAACTATAAAATTTATTTATTGGCTTTAATTGGCCAGTATACTCAATCTCGAATGAAGGTCGTAAATTCATTCAATATATGGTTTTCGGAAAACTATATGTTTTGTATGCTCACGTGTTTATTGCATCTCACTTTCTTGAATAATTAAACTTATTTGACTTTTTTTTTTGTTTCAAGTACAGTAAACCGAGATTATTCTCACAAGCTGTAACTCTTACACCTTTATAGATTTTTGTATGCACAGGATCATTTGCTTTTGTACCTATGATCTCTCTTTATCCGCGTAAGTCATCTTTTGGGAGCTTTTGGGGAAAAGCCAATCATGGACCTTGATTGGACTTCCTTTAAAATCTTTTGGTGAAGTTATTTAAGTTTCATTGTAAAGACTTAGAATTTATGAATTGATCCTTGGAGATTTTAGCAAGGGAATGCCCCTAAGGTTTTTGTAATGAACTTATGAATTACATTATGTGGGTTAATATTTATCTAGACTCTCTGATGCTCTATATTACTCGCTCAAACTATTTCCCATCGACGTCTAATATTATCGTGTTGTGTACCTTACATATGATATCGAGATTTTCGCTGATTAAGATAGTCATTCTTAAGTCTTAATATCGTATGTGGTGGACTGCCACATTTAGAGTACTGTTTGGGGGGTGATAATAATAAAACCTTATTCTTAATATAGATATTAATATATTATATTAACATATTATTTTATTAATGTATTAAACAAGCTCTTTAACGAGCCTCTTCTCAAGCTTGGCTTGCGGCCCTTAAAGAGGTTGTTCATGAGTAAGCTCACGAGCTTGAAGAAATGCTCAAACTGGCTTATTTAGCTAAACAAGCTGAGTTCAAGCTTGGCCTTGGCTCATTTAACCAAATGATCTAAGCCAAGTTCGAGTAGCTCGTGAATAGCCCGGCTCATTTGTAGCCTTACCTAAGGGGTTATGTGATGAGATTGATAAAAATAAGGAGACAATTTATATGGGGGTTGTAAGCTCCTGCATTTTTTGGTATCCTTAGATAGGGACTCTAGAGCTAATACCAAAAACAAAACCCTAAAACCCACCCAAGTTAAAACCGAACTCTAGAAACCCTAAACAGGATCAGAGAAAAATTCAATAACTTTAAGGTATTAGGAGAATTAGGTGAGGCACAAAACCTTAAAGCAAGTAATTTAACAAAAATTGATCACTACCAAACAATTCCATATACTACAACTTAATAAATCCGGTTTAACCTTAATCCATGGAAACCCTATGATCGATCTAAGCCAATCCCAAGTTTCGAAAACCCTAGACGATGTCAGATGAGTCAGATAACCTTAAACATCTAATGAGCATAATGGGAATAAAAACCCTAAATATCAACCTTAAGAAAACGAGTATCTTCGAAAACAAAATGAAAATGCGATAATCATTTGGTTAAGAAATCTTACACTAAACGATTCGTCTATCTGATCCTTAACACGCAAATCAAGGCAACATATCTAAGTCATAATCAATAATAAAATAGTAAGAAATAATTTCCTATATGCAGTATTAATTTATCAAGTCAAAATTTCATCGATTAAATCAAACTATTTTTGTACCTGGTTGCTAGCATGTAGACCAAGATGAGATTACTAAATAACAAATAATAATAAAATTATAAACCTTAGATATCATGGTCAACTCGTAAATAGAACCTTAGAGTCAAAAATGGAACCAGAGTCCCAAAGTCAAGCCAAGTCAATTTTGAACCTTACAAACCTCAAACTCGATCAAACAGTTCCTAAATAACCTGAAATGAAATAAATTAGAAAAATAGGATAAACTCATAATATGAACCAAATAAGTAGTATAAGTCCTAAAATGATCAGATTTGCCAAAATTTCGATTGTTTCAAGCCTTTATGAGATTAGTTTTCGTATCTAAATATCGACACACAAAACAAGACAAAATATTTCAACAAACAATTTATACTAGAAATATATTAAGATATTCATAAAATATCAGATATAATTTTATTGAATTATAAAAACGTCCGTTTTAGCTTTTATACGTGTATTTTTATCTCTATTAGTAATTTAAATATCTGTTTTATTATTCATTACTATTCACTACTATTCATCTTACTCCATTTTTGCTTGCATCTATTCTTACAACTCTTACTCACCCATAACTTTTTTTTACACATATCTAATCTATTCTATTTTATACGTTACTTTTCACATAACTTCTTCTTTACTCTCTCTCTCTCCCCCCCACCCCTAAATGGCATGCAGCTACTGCCCCCTCCCCTTGTCTCTAATTTCTTTTTCTTTTTTATTTTCTTTTCATACTTTAATTTATAAAATTTTCCTCTATATATACCACCACATCCCCCTCTCATTTTTGCACTTTTCTTACACATAACAAAGTTCTACTAAATTTTTTCCTCAACTTATCTCTCTAAAATTTCTCTCTAGATTTTTCCCTCTCTTACCTATACACACAATCCTTCCATATTTATTTAAGTAAAACACTAGACACTCCCTTTATATATTGTTAAGTGATTTGTGAATATGTATGTTCTTTGAATATTTTGTTCCATGAAAATCCTCATGATGGATATGCTAGGAAATGAAAATGCAAAGACAACATGTTATTCATGTCATGTTTATGTTCATAATTATGTTATGTTTTGTTATTAATCTAACTTTCTATATGCAAATATGTATATATTTGAATTATATTTCTTAGAGCCTGATGCTCTTTAAATTAACTTTATTTATTTATGCCTTTATTTACTTATTTATTTGCTTATAAGACTAGTCATGTAAGCCTCCAAATTTTTCAAGAATGAATCGAAACCCTAAAATTTGACCCAAGTTAAAACCGAACCTTAATTAATTTCAATCACGGGATTCATAAGAGAATTTTCAAAAACAAAAATAGAAAGTCCAATAATTATTCAATTCAAAAATCCGAACATGAAAAGATCCGCTTATTCGATCCCTGAGTTAAATTCCTCAATTTCTAGGGTAAAGATAGATTAAACCCTAACCCTAGTCAAACCGGAGTGTCAAAAGTCAACAAAGGACAAGACAATCAAACAATTTCAACTCCGGTAATCCTGCGTTCTCAAATCCTAGAAAACGAAATTAAGTTAATGGCTTATAATAGTTCGTAATAATATGGGGTAACATAAAAACATCAGATTCGCAAATTTCGAGTGTCCTTCGGACTCAAACGGGATCAGTTCTCGAAAAGCGTGTCACGGAGCTCGGAATAATAAAAATATTCCAATAACACCAAAAGACTCGTAATTAAATAAGGATTTCAAAAATATCAGTTTTAGAATTTTTCGTAACTAAAAATAACAGATATAGCTCGTTTATTCTTATTTTTATTACTACCGGTATTATATATGTCTAGTCTACTATTCATAGTACTATTCCTACTATTCATTACCATTTCACTATCTCTACTTTTTCTTACACTTATTTCTTACTACCTAAATACCTATTTTCTTACTTTTTAAATTTCCAATACAACTTTATTCACATCAAACCTTACACATTATTTTTTTTCTTTACAAAAAATTACAAAACAAACAAAATACCCTCTCTCTCTCTCCAAATTACGCTGGTCATCTCTCTCCCTCCTCTATAATATTTTTCTTTTCAATTTATTTTATTACATCAAAAATTCACTCCGAAAATTCTATAAATACCCCTTTCCTCCTTCATTCTTTCACACATCTATTTTACATAACAAAACTCTACCAAAATACTCTCTCAAAATCTCTGTCCAACCATTTCCTCTCAAAACACTCTCTACCAATTTCTACTCTTCAAGAAAAATGACAAAACCCATTCATCTCTTTCAAAACTTTCCATTAAACCTTAGGTAAAAATCCTACTTATATTTCTTCATCATGTTCATACAACTTAGCGTGAGCGTAGTGTATGTTTCTTAGACTCATATGAGTTAAAGAAGTAACAATATGTTCATATTTTGTTTTTGTTCATGTTCCTATTTTACATTATGTTATTCTGTTGTTGTTATTATTGTTATTATTTTTGCTCTAATCTAACCTATATAATATTATGTATACTATGTATATATATTTATTTAGAGTATATAAGCTCATTTGTTATTTATTTACTTCATATCTTGCAATTTATTTATTTACTTGTTTTATGCAATTTATTAAGACTAGTCTTTCTAGTCTTAGACTTCTCCATATCAAGTCAAAACAATTTTCTTTTTTTCTTTTCTTTTCTTTTGGGACTAGTCTATTCTTAGTCCCAAATTGCTTTGATGAAGCTAAGGCTCCCAATATATGATCGGGATACCTTGATGAAGCTAAGGCTCCCAATGCTTATTTTATTTTTTATTTATTTATTACAAGTATTTCTTTCTATTTTACTATGCATTATCTTTACTTTTACATTGCTACATAATCATATTCATACATGATTAAAATATTGTTGTCTTAAATAAAAATAAAAATTGGTTCTTTCTTAAATAAGGAAAAGTAAACTAGATTTCTTAACAAAAGGAATTTTTAACAAAAGACCTAAGTTTTGTTTTTAATAAACTTTTTCCAAAGGGTAAGCTAATCATAAAAGAAGTAGTAATATAGATTTCTTCAAAATAATAAAAAGAATTCTTTTCTTTTATAAACCAAACTAAATACTCTATAAAGGAAGAATTTTTAGCAATAAAGGATTTTAACTCAACCATATCTCTTAAATAGGTTCACTATAGACTTTGAAAATCACATACTAAGAAAGCTTCTTCAAAACTTAATTTTTACATATTGTTCTTCTCTTTTCAAAATCAAAATGAAATTTTTGTTAAGTTTTAAGGTTAACAATTCTTTATTAAGAAAGCATTTCTTATAAACTTGTCTAAAAGAATTATTCTATCACTTGACAAATATTAAGAATAAAACAAGTTTTTCAAACCAAGGTAAAATCAACTCACTATTTTAGAAACCAACTTAGAAAAATAAACTTTTTCAAGCAAGTAAAGTTTAAAGGTAAACTTATTTTCTAAAGAAGGAAAATTATATAATGAGGAGAGGAAAACATACATTTAACACAACTCCCAATATTTGACCACATAAAAAAACTTAAAGGATATTTTGAAAAGCTTATTCTTCAAATAAAGTTAGTAGACAACTCAAAGAACCAAAATTTTTGAAAATAAATTTTTCTTTTGAAAAGTGAGAAAATAAAATTATAGTAGGAAAGCATTTACTCATAACAACTCAAATATATTTTATTTTGCTTCTAACAATTCAAAAATAAGAAATTCTCAAAAGATTTATTATTTAAAACTATCAAAGACAAATTGTTTATGAAATACCAATAATGAGACAATACTATCAAAATCATGCATACAATATGGGTATAAATATATGTTCAAAGGATTTTTCAACTATAAATATATGCATATAATTTGCTTAAGAATTCTTGAGTAAAGAGAAGTTTGGAAAAATCATATTTTGTGAACTATAAATTCGTAACTATTCTATACCATAGTATTTTCCAACCCAAATGGCTTTTTATTACAAAAATAACCTTAGAAATGGATAGATCTTTTCGAGTAGGTAGAAAACGATATATTATAAGCGTAATTCCTAGTTAAAATGACCAAGTTATGGCCATTTTAAGTTGGAATTACCTTCTATACGAATTTTAACAATCTTATGACGTAGTTTTTGATAAATACCATAGAATTAATAAGAAATACTCATTATGGGTATTCTTTTTGATTAGGTGATCCTGAGGAGGAGTATTTAGACCCGGAGGATTATTTTGATTAGTGGATTTACCGATCGACTCATCCATAAAAAAGATAGATCCTCATGGCCAAGTGAGTTTATTTCCTACCTTTTACGTACTTGGTTGTGTTTGTAGCTAAAGACACTAGAAGTAGGAAAAGATGAAAATGAATTATGTATGATAATATTGGTTGAAAGAATGTTAAGCATACCAAGGCATGAATCATTGTTAAATAACTTATGTTTTATTATTATCCTGTTGGAGTGTGTGCAAATTCTGTGATCACCTTTAAATTACTCTAATCATATACTATGAATTATATTAATTGATTCATGCATATCACATAGTTAGTCTTATTGCATGAGCTGTTGTTTTCGATGGGATAAGAGTATAGTAGCCGGGTGTGCAGTAGCTAGAAATCTGCAAGATGGACGAATAGGAGCCTAAAAGAACTATTTGATGGGCGAGTAGGCGCCTGAAATAAACTACATGAGTTAGATTTAAAGATGGGTTTTAAAGAGCCTAGAACACCTAACCCCGAATGAAGAGGTAAATCCATTCAAACATATGATTTCCGGTAGATCATATGTATTGCTTGATCACTTGCTTGATGCATTCATATGCTTGTTCAATAACTTGTTTGAAATTATTTATACAAGTACGTTGATTCAGGAATATTCTCACTAAGCTAGTTATGCTTATACTCCAATAGACCTTTGTTGTAACAGGACAATATCTTTTATGCCCGAAGACTCATATACTCGAGTGGGATGATGTCTTAGTAAAGCTTATGGAAATCTTTTGAAGATCATAGGTTAATTATCCTTTAATATTTCTTGGTGTTAGTATTATTTGGTTGTGAGAGAGATTAAGTTATTATTATGATTGTTTGGAGAATTATAAGGGAAAAACCCCTAAGATGATGTACGGATTTTATTCTTTTAATGATAAATTGGATGATTATTTAAATTCTTGTATGTTGTATATACTATCTCGAGCTATACATCCTACTGGTGTCTCCTATTATTGTGATAGACGCCTTACATATGGTGTTGAAAACTTTCGCATGACTTTGGAAAATCATTCTTAAGTTTTAATACCGTATGTGGCGGACTGCCACATTTAGGGTACCATTTGGGGCGTGACAATCAACTTCTAGTCTTAGACTGGTTAATAAATCAAGTTTGAAGGAGACTGAAGTAATTCAAGTCTCGGAGAGGCTTTACATAAATCTAAGACCCCATACCTTTTCTATTTATATCTTGATTTTATTTATGAGTCTGGAATATTTCAAGTATTGAGAAACCTTAGTAAAGTCTAAGACTTCCAATCTTCTTTCTTTACGCTTTGCTTTTTCTTATTAACTATGATGACTGGAATTATTTCAAGTCCGAGGATGCCTTGACTATAATCTAAGACTTCCATAATTCTAATTTGATTTCTTTATATTTTCATTCATGATCTTGTTCATTTTTTATTACTAGCTAGTCTTGCTAAAATTGAAAATTTATAAATTTAGTTCATATACATAGATGTTCATAGTGATACTAATAAAAAACCCTTCAAGTTTTAATGTCGGTAATCTTTTGTTAAGCAATAATTTTCTAAATCTATATTTTTTCAAACACTTAGAATTTATTCAAGCGAAAGCAAATTTTGAAACAAAATCAACCTCCTATTTTTTTAATACCATGATCCTATGTAATAATTAGGGGAAAATTTTATGACTTAAAATTGTTTTCTCAAATATACAAGAAAACCCTTCCCATCAAGAAGAAAAAATTTAGAATAAGTCATTTACCTAAATTTTTCTTAAATACCAAAATTTAAGAAAATTTCAAAGAAAATACAACTTAAGATATTTTCTGCACCTACACATAAAGTTCATGTTTTGAAAATAATTAGTTAAATAAAGTTTCATTATAAGTATGAAATGTTCAATGATTCAAACTAAATATAAAAACTTGATTTTCTAGTTAAGTTTCATATTTACAAAACTCTAGGATTTGAGATTTTATTAAAAGTCGAAGAGTTATTTTCCATAAACTTGACTTTTCTATTTTCCATGAAAATCTTTTGATAAGAATTTTTATTTTGTACAATATCACTAGGATTATGCATGTGTTAAGAACTACTTTTTGAGTTCTTTATATGTTTAAATATGGGAATAAATTATAAACATGTCTTAGGAAGTCTACTTAAGATAAAACTTGCAAAAAGTGTCAAAAATGAGCTGAGTCTAAGTCTAGGCGCAATCTGACCATGTGGATTTTGAGATCTAAATGACTTTAAATGTTTGAAATAACCTTAGAGATGGATAAAGCATTCAAAGTAGGTGAAAATTGACTACTCATATGTAAAATTTGGAGTTAAAATGAGCAAGTCAATGTTGTTTTAAAGTAGAACTTTCATAGCTGAGAAAATGATGTGAATAGAATAAATAGAGTTAGCAAATTTGGTAAAACCAATATGAAATACTCATTTTGGGTATTTCTTTTATATATGTACCGATGACTTTAAAGCCCCCTTTCCCAAAGATTATTTCAATAGAGTTGATTGCACTATAGACGAGTGATTTTTTCCTTACGATTTTATTATCTTGGTTGTGCTTATAACTAGTTGCACTAGTTTTATAAATAAAAAGATAAAATGGATACGTATGGGTAGGGGTACAAATGAGCTGGGCCGAGCTGGACTTTAGCCTGCTGAGCTCGACTCATTTATTTTTTAATGGGCTCTAGCCGAGCCGAGCTTTTAATGAGCCCGGAATATGCAGCTTGAGCCCGAGCCCGTTAAGCTTTTTTAAGCCTAAACTTGGCTTGTTTAGGCTCGTTAACCTAAATGAGCCGAGCTCAAGCTTAGGCTCGTTTAGTTAAATGGGCTTAAGCTCGGCTCGTTTAGTATATATAATTATTTTTTAATATATTTATAATATTAAATTAATATAAATAATTTTTATAATATAATAAATATAATATATTAATAATATAATATAAATATTATATATATATATTAAACGAGCCCTTATTGAGCCTGTTTACGAGCTTAGCTCGCTAGTCCTTAATGAGCTTGTTCATGAGCTTAGGTCGCAAGCCTTTAACGAGCTTGTTCGCGAGCCGACTTATGAGCTTGAGGACAACCTCAGGCTTGGCTTGTTTAGCTAAAGTAGTCGAAGTTGGAGCTCGAGCTCGGCTCATTTAGAGCCGAGCTGAACCGAGCAGAGCCGAGCCTGAAATAAGTTGAACTCGAGTAGCTCGCGAATAGCTTGGCTCGTTTGTAGCCCTATGTATGGGGATTCATGGGTTACATATGTGATTCTATGTTATGTGATAAAGCAGAAGCTAAGCATATTGTGACCTCAAATTATTATTTAAGTACTTTGATTTCTTACTTAAATAGCTACTTGATGTTTATTAAATTGTTTGATCTTACGCTAACGAACCTTAATAACGTTTGGCTTGAAAAAAAAGAAATATTCATGCATTACATATCTTTGAGTCACATTCAGAAGACTACTACCCCTACGCAAGTGATCAGATGGATTGTCAAGTATGTAGTGCAATCCTGCTCCAAGTATGAGGTGTGTAATGTTTGGGAATACGACCTCATGGAGGAGCCGCACTATACTAAGTGCTATGAATGAGTGCCCGATGACTAGTAGAGGAGGTCATGAAAACCTGCCATAATAATTCCCAAACCCTGTCATGAAGGGCGTAAACCCATTCTATATACGGGTTCTAGATAACCATATATACTTGTGTGCTTATGTGTTTGTTGCATAGCATACAAACATATGTTTGAACTCAATAACCTTGTTTATTTATGATTGTTGGTACGAATGATGGGCAATGTCTCACTAAGTATGTTCTAGCTTATACCCATATAGGTTTTTGATAAAACGAGAATGCTTATGGCTTTACTCAAAAAACAAGATGCCCAAGGTAATTACTAGTGGGCTTTTGAAGCCTTAATGGAAGACTTGAGAGTATAGAATGAAGCTTCTTTCGGAAACCCTTATGATGGACATGTAATACTTTATGATTTTTGAAGACTTTATAAATGACTATCATATATGGTGAATTTAAGAATTAGTGAGTGTATACACCTAAAGACGTTGTAATTTATGAATGTTTAAGTTTGACTATATTTAGCTCCCTTGCATGCAATGTTCTGTTATTCTCTTGAATTGTACCTTGTGATATATGCTTTATGCATAATAGAGAAGCCTTTACGTGACTAGGGAAGTCATTCTTAGTCTTTGATATTGTATATGATGCCTGTTATATTTGGGGTACCTATTAGGGCGTGACGGAGGTGTAATGATGGAAAAGCTCGGATTAACTTTGTTAAATGGGATGAAATTTGCCAACCTAAGAAGAATGGTGGACTGAGTATTAGGAGCATGAAAGACATGACCAGTGCTTTATTGATTAAAGTGGCTTGAGGTTCACTATCTAACATGAACTCCCTTTAGACTCAGGTTATGAGAGCAAAGTAACTTGGCAGGATTTGAATTGTGATGAAGGATCTCATCTCTAAAGGCATGTATGTAAAATTTGGAGAGTGGCTCCCAGGAAATGGCTTATTGGTAATGGTCGTAGAGTGAAGTTTTGGAAGCACAGATGCCTCGATATTGAAGGTTCCTTGTTAGATTATGCCATCGATGCTGTTCCTAATCTAGAAGCTTTGGTTGCTAAGTTTTTTCTTAAGATGGTTCTTGGAATTAGCAGTCTATCAACTCTTTATTGTCGCAAGAGATTGTTCTGCATATTGTTGCAATTTGCCTCCTCACCCATATGTTAATGACCGTTTTGTTTGAGGTATTTCTTCTTTGGGTAATTTCTCTACAACTTCGGCCTATGACTATTGAATAATAATAAAGGGAATGATAGGGAGATAAAATGGGAAGTTGAGTGGAAGTGGCCGGGTTCTGAGAGAATTCAGACTTTTTTATGACTTTTTGTTTCAAAATGCATTGATAACTAATGAGAAAAGGAGGTCTAGATATTTGACTGATGCCAAAACTTGCTTAAGTTGTGGGTCAATTACTAAAAATGCCCATCATGTGATGCGTGAATGCCATAAGGCTGTATATGTGTGGTGTAAACTAGTTCTTGCTAATTTTGTTGAGTTCATGTTCTGTGATCTAGAATAATGGTTGTGAGTTGATTTGCAAGATCAGAGACTGGTAGGTGGAGTTGAGTGGAGAATCCTTTTTGTTGTTACGTGCTTGTTACTTTGGACCTGGTGGGATAAAGAAGTATTGACAGAGGAACAAGTTAATGAGCAATCGTTACTCGAACAATTTTTTCCAAAGTGAAGGAGATTTAATTCGACAACTCTTTTTGGGCATCTAGTAAGAATACGAATAGCAGAAACTCTTGCCTTATAGGTTGGTCTTTCCTTCAAGAGGGTGGATAAAGCTTAGCACAGATGGTACGGTAAATCAAAATTTACATAGCACTTGAGTGGCATTCTTAGAGATAGTAATGGCAAACATGTAGGTAGTTTTATGATGAAGATTGGTAAGAGTATAGCTTTAGTAGCTGAGTTATGGGTGCTCTGCAGGGCTTGAAACTTGCGAGAAGGCTAGGGGTTAATCGTTTGATCTTTGAGATGGATAATATGATAGCTATTGACTTGCCGTTTGAGAAATGTACTACAAATGTAAAAACATGGTAATATTCTTAGCACCATATATAAGTTACTTCAGAATGATTACAAAATGCAAATACGACATACATACATGCAAGGTAATCGATGTGCTGATCGCCTTGTAAAAGAAGCCTACAGTTTTCCTATTGGGTTGCATCTTTTTTTATTCCCTCCCATAGGTGTATTTTTTTAATATATATTTTGCAACAAGATGTAATTGGGATTACCTTTCTTAAAACTATATTATTTGATCTTTTGGGCTTGTTCTGCCCCCTTTAGTTAAAAAAAAAAAAAGAAGTATTAACGTTTGATAATAGGAGTCAAATAAGGTATTAATAAATAACCATTGATGGAAATTAAAAAAGATTTAATTAAAACTAATCTAAAGATCAATACCTCAAATAAACTTTGTAACATGTTAATTCCTCATTTGATGCATTGCCAAATATTAATACATCTTTTTAACTATCCAAAACATTGTATCTTAAATAAGCTCACTTTCAAACGTTAATACTTTCTAACGTAATTTTCTCTAAAACAAGATATCCCCTCAAGATTGGTAGATGTAGGCTTGGGTCTTTATTTTTTCATGGTAACACGATAGGTCAATATGAGTATGGGCGTTGCTAAGGTGTAATTGTGATTTAAATGTCGATTAATAAATCGAACTCCTTAAAACAACTATACGTAATATATTGTCTATAGAATTAATTTTTGAATATCTACTTCAAAGGAAGCATAAAAAAGTCAACGATAAACATACAAGGATCTTCGGATAATTAAACTTGACAGATTTTAATTCCTGATACATGAACCTGCATCTGTGCCTGTTTCTGTAAGATCAAAACATAATTGAACGACACCCTCACCAGAAAGGTCTACAACATAAATAGTATGAACAAAAAATAATGGAACAATTAAGCTAACGTAGTTAAACTCAAAACCCATAAAATCAAAAAGCTGAAGGATGGTGAATCGATTCATTGGAAGAAACCCTAGATCTTGGTTCGATGTGATGTCCAATTTTATTAAAATAAGACATTGAAATTTGTCAACTCGAGAAATTAAATATATGCACAATGTGAATGGTGCACGAGTACGGTGAAAAGTGACCGTGGAATAAGACAATAGTTAAACAAAGTAAATAGACGTGAACTTTGGTTTTTGGCCACAGATTTTGCGGGACTTTGCCCAGACAAGGGGACCCGATGTCGGTATCACTTCCGCTTTTGCCGATGACTTTTGTTTCTAACTATGGTTTTTTAATTTCTTAATTCTTTTCCATGGCCGGTCCAGCTACAGCCCACCCACAGGAATGTTGAACATTAAATAAATAAATAAATAAATTATTTCAAATAGATAATTACTTTCAAAACAGTATCTGTACCCTTCGTTCTTTTAATTATTTGGCAAAAAAAAAAAAATGTATATATACCCTTTGGTATATATTAATTTTTTTTCATATAAAAAGAAATGATAAAACCTATAAATGGTTCTCTATATATTTTTCTTTTAAAAATTATTAAGGGTTCAATATTACATCATATAAGTATAGATATATAATATAATAAAGGATTGTGTTGATTAATTTTAAATGCTTAAATAAGTGGTTCTTAAATTTATACAAACGAAAAATTAAAAGGTTAAAATAATAAAATATTTATACATTCATCAAGGAAGAAAACAAGTATTGATAAGATGTAATAATAGTTCTTCAGATTGTGTATATATGACAACTTAAAAAATATTTATATAGATAGAAGTCTATAAGTCGATATATTTATTATTTGGATTAATGATAAAAATGGAACATGAATTTTTACAAAAAAAAAAAAGATTTATGCAGATTGGTTTTGAATAATTTAATATTTGAATAAAGTTTTCATTGACATTTTCATACTTGAAGTTTGATTTTGATAATTTTAGTACTTAAACAAGGTTTTTCTTGATTTTTTTAATACCCAAAACAAGTGAATTGATGCATAAAAAAGTTTACGAGAAATTTAGTCAGGTGCCAAAATTATGAAAACCAACCTTTAAGTTTTAAAAAAATCAATAAAAAACTTTGTTCATGTATCAAATTGATCAAAACCAAACTTCAGGTACTTAATCATTCTCTTTGCAAAAGTTCATATATCATTTTTATTATTATACCTTCTACAAGATATAGGGTTTTTTTTTTTTTTTCCCCTGACATAGGCTAAGTTCACTTTATCATAAACGTTTTGTTCATAGCTATTCCCCCCCACCCCCCCCCCCCCCCCCCCCCCCCCCCCATCATGTTAAATTGTTAATAGCCTAATAGGTATCACTTAATGGGAAAAAATGGAGTAGATGTACATGGTAGCTGAAAAAGTTTTATTTTCTACTTGCATTTACCGAGCAACCTCCTGAACTAGTCGATGTGAAAACATAAATTTTTTATCCTTTTTTTTTTTTTCCTCACGATATGAGAATATTGCTATAAAGGCTTAACAAACGATGGCACCAAAGGTGAAGAGTAAAGTTGTCTTTTCAGGGTATATTTCTTGGTCGTTTGATCCTGTGGCACTCATTTATTGAACCTATTTTTTGGGCCATCAAGTTAGGTGGGTTTAAAATGGGCTAGACAGCTTAAATATTAAGCAAAATGGCAATTGGTTACACACTTGGACACTTGGAGGGCTGAAAGAAAGCAAAAGTATCAAGACTTTCATCTTTTCACTTGGTTCTGCGTAAGATGTGTAATAACACTGGGAAAAGTGCAATTTTATTTACTTGGCTTCTTAGAAAGGTGCTCAATTTTTGCCACTAGGTTGGAAATATCTGTTATACGAATGAGCCACATCTTATTACGGGTAATAGTATCCCGTGAAATTAAAAACAATTCAAAAGAGATGACATGAGGCAAATAAATCTTTATGCTCCAACATAAGAATGTCATGAATTTCAACGTGTATATGCATCAAAATATGTGCCTATAAAACATCTAAAACCTGTAGATCTTTTGAAACCATAGGAAATACCCAAAAAGCACTCACAATTATCTCAATCCACAAATACCTAGTTTGAGTTTCTCAAGGTAAAATGCATGGGACCTAGATTAACTCATGAATCTAAATAATATTTTTTTATATGAAAATAATTAATAATAAATCTCTATCTTAAGAAGTCCATAAGATCATCATCTTTCTCATAGCTATCACATGTTCTACCACCAACATATAAACAACTCATATAATCATAGTGATCCTCATCATCAACAAAACTTAAAAAAAAAAAAAAGTAAAAGATTGAACGAGAAACACCCAGTTCAAAATACTACATGTAATCACATATGATATCATACCACAAGAAAATTACAGTCCCTCATAATCAACAAGCATAGCACCAGCTTAATAATTATGTTACATGCTTTTTGCCGAATTAATTATATTACATTAATCAATAGAAACCAAAATTTAATTGCCCAACAAGGCCCCAAATCCCATTTAGGAAAAATAGGAACCTATAGAAACATTCTTGTAGCAAATGTTATGAAAACATGACCGCCTGATTGGCCTTAGAACATAAGGAATAGCCATTACTATCTTAAAAACATATGAATCAAGCAAATTAATCAAATTCCATAAAAATTTTAGATAAAACATATAGGCAATAAGACATTCCTATAAATAGATAAATAAATAAATAAGGCCTTTAAATTCCAACTTCTCGTGAATATTACACAACATCAAAATCAATGAAGATGAAAGAAAATATGAATCGTTCAAGTTTTAATTATTCCAATTAATTTGGTAAAACTACAAAGTATCCACCAAACATCAGTAAACATGTATATGATATATGCATAAGTTTTAAATCCAAATCCTATCATAAAATAAGTAAATATCGTACTAGGAATAGATTACCAAAAGATCACACTGCCTAAATCCTAATTTTTTTCCATGAAATCTCAATTTTAATTCTTTCAAATTTTAAAATTATCGAGAATAGCACATATTGACAAGTTAGTCCTCGATAGAAATTGTTGATTAGAAAATTAGGTTGAATCAGTGGTCAATCGAGGGTTGTTGATTGGCCATTTAATTGACTTAGCTTTGTCATCTTCTTTGGTCATAGTCAAATGCAAGGATTGATTTAAGATCCTTCAAATATCTATATGTCCTATTTTAGGAATGTATTCTTTATATTTTCTCGTAAAAACTTGATCTTTAATCTATTTATAACCTATGAGAAATGTAGAAAAATCTTAGCTATGTATGTATGTGTCAACTGGTAATGAGAGTTCAACAAAAACAACATACAACAACCATCATGGAAGGAACTTATTGAACAATATTGAGCAATGTTCAATAGTGAAGAAAGTTTGTTATAGGAGAAAGAAAACAAATTAAAACTATTTGTGCTTCTAGCTAATGTCTATGTGTATGACATGTGTAAGTATAAGCTCTAGTATTTATACAGAATCTCTCTTTCTCGAGGTGGAGCCATAGAAAGGCCCAACTTAGATGTGGAAATGACAACTAAGCCTCATAAACTTGCTTAGTGAGAAAATTGGAAGTTGTTACTTGGAACCAACATGAAGAACCTTTAAGAAACCAGATGCTACTTGATGTCGAGTAAAATGGACTTCAATGGTAATGTTCTTGGTTTTACTTTGATAGCAATGGTAATCAACTAACAATAGTGCAGACTTATTATCACAACATACGACACTAGGAGGAGTAAATGTACCCAGATATCAACCAAAATGTAAGAAATCCACATAAGTGACTTAGTGGCACTAGCTATACTATGATACTCTACTTTAGTTGAGCTAGTTAAAATTGTTTTTTGCTTCTTTGTTTGCCAAGAAAAAAGATAATCCCCAACAAAACACAGTAGCTTGAAATACATTTCCTATCAAGAGTACAGGCACCCCAATAGAGTCAGAATAAGCATGAAGATGAAGACACTAGTAGAGGAATAAAATAGGTTTAAATCAACATTACCTTTCAAATACTTCAAAACATGGTACAATAATTTAAGATGTTCAATGAGGGCCTGCTAAAAATTGACCGAGCCTGTGTACAACAAAAGAGATGTCAAGACGGGTGAGTGTCAAATAAAGCAAATGTAAACATCCATAACAAGACAGATCATCTAAAAGTGTGCTTTATTAGTAAAAAGATTGGAACTAAAGAGAAGAGGGATAGTAATGGGTTTGACAACTGATAAGCCTAGATTAAAAAGTATATCAGTGAGAAACTTGTGTTGATTAAGACGAATTCCTTGAGTTCTTTGACAAATTTCTAGACTTATAAGAATTACACCACACCAAGATATATAATGGTAAAAGCATCAGTAACTAAGCCTTAATTCTACAATAGCAGTTGGATTGAACCCAGTTAACAACATGTCTTCAACATACAAGAGGACCACAAGAAAATCTATCCTATCAGAACAAGTAAAGAGGGAGTGAATAAAATCATGTTGAACTAAGAATTTGGAAATCTTCAAATTCTAGTGACATGAAGCTTGCTTGAGCCCTTACTAAGGCTTCAACAAATGACGAACTTAACTCAGCAGCTTTGGAATATATAGGAGGGGGCCACATATAAATTTCTTCATCAAGATAGCCATGGAGAACTGCATTATTGATGCCTACTTGAAAAAGAGACCAACCAAGAATAATAGCAACAACAACAACAACAACAACCAAGAGAATTTAAATAGTGGTTAAATGTGCAGTTAGAGAAAATGTGTTATGATAATTTTCCCCTTCAACTTGGATGTACCCTTTAGTAATGAAATGAGCTTAATAACGCTTCATACTGCCATTAGCATTATATTTAATCTTATAAACCCATTTAAATCCAATTACATCTTTACCTATATGTAACGTAGTTAATTTTCGCGTGTTATTATGTTTAAGAGCATCAAGTTCTTCATGCATGACCTTTACCCATTTCTTATTTTTAGAAGCTTGAATATAAGAAGATGGTTCTTTAGTTAAGAAAACATTACTAGTGAAGCTAGATAGTCAGTAGGATTTAAGGAAAAAGTAGATAAAGAAAACAAGGAATATTTAGGTAATGAAGAATGAATAAGAGAAGCAAAAATAGAATGGGTCAAAGAAGTTACTTGATTAAGTGTATACACATAGTCTTGAAGCCACTTGGGTGGTTTAACAATCCTTCTTGAACATCTCTTAGTTAAATGAAACGAATGAGGTATAGTGCCAATAGGAAGAGACTCTATACTTGTAGAATTATCAGATGGCACATCAAGGAATTGGAAGGAATGGAATCGACAGAAGAATAAGGAATAAGGTTATTAGAAGGAGAAGAGGAAGGTGATGTATCAAATGAAACATATCACATCCCTCTAATGCATGTCTTCTTGTATTTCAAACCATATACCTTGTTTGCTTTTTGACCAAGAGAATATCCTAAAATGATGCATTTAATACCTATAGGGTTAAACTTGTCTTTGTTTAGACGAATATTAGCAGCAAAACATATATAACTAAACACAAGATGATTATAATCTGGCATGTTACCAAAGAGTCTCTCATAAGGAGTTTTCCAGTCTAATGACAACATAGACATTCAATTTATTAGGTAGGTGGCAGCAAGTACACAGTCCCCCTAAAAAGGTCCTTGGTAAACCAACATGTAATTGTAAAGCTCTTGAAGTTTTTATAAGATGTATATGTTTTTTCTTTACTCTCTTAATTTTTGTTGCAGAGTCTAAGGAGTGAATTGTTGATGTATAATAACTAAAGTTGAAAACATGAATTGACAATCATTGAATAAGAACTCAACACTATTATCACTTCTAACAAATTTATGACATGCATTAAAATGATTTCAAACAAAAAGAAAAGAGGTTTTGTATAATTTGACATACTTGTGATTTATATTTCAATGAGTATGTTTGTGTTTCTTTTGTAAAATCATCCGCTACGGTAAAAAAATAGTGCTCTCCTATTCTTGTAGCAATCAAATATGGCCCCCATAAATATAAATGAACCAATTCAAAAGCAAAATCGGATGTATATTCACTTTGTACAAAAGGTAAATGATGAATAACATGTTTCACAAAGAATGTGTTGGAAATCAAAGTGTTGACAACATGCAAATATTAAAGCTTGACAAAGATGAGTGACCTAATCTTTCATGAAACAAATGAAGATTAGAACACAATTTATTTGACATGACAATAGAGCTAGAAGAACAAAGCTAGGAAATGTTTAACAATTCCTAGTACATCTAAGTAGCCTGCCTTTAAGATACAATTCACAAGTTACTTGTGCAACAACAATTTGCTCATGTGTTCTTGAGTCTTAAAAAGAGCAAGAATTAAAACCAATGATTGCAATAACAAAAAGGTCATATGAAAGTTTTGGAACTAAGAGGAGATTATGTATGAAATTTGGAATGTAAAGAACATGTTGAAGAGTTAATTTGGGAGAAATCCAAATGGAACCAATGAAGTTTACTAATTTCTTTGTTCCATCTGGTTGTTGAACAACAATAGGCCTAGGCAAATTGTGTTTTGGTATGAAAAAGATCAATAAAAGGTGTCATATGGCCACTAGCTCTTATATTTACATTTCAAGAACTATATTTAATATTTGAAACCTAAATGAGTATATGAAGCATAAGTAACTACAAATTGTATTGTTCTATCATAGGTTGATCCTGTTTCTGAAGATGATGCATCTTTCATTGTCTTAACAATCTCTTTATACAATGTTTGCACCAATTGTGGATCTACCGTGTCCATAACAGGATGTCCAACAACACAAGAAAGAGGAGTAACTTGAAAATGTAGTGTTTGTACCTTTGCACTAGAAAATGAAGTCAGAGCATGATTAGACTTAGCACTCTTCTTGATATTTTTCTTTCCTTTGTACCACTTGGGATAACCAACCAATTCAAAACAAGTTTCTACTAAATGTTTACCAGAATTGCAATGTTTACAATGCAACTTCCATTTTTTGTAATCTCATCTATCATTTCTAAAGGACTTAGAACTAGATCTTCTTGCTAAAAACACTTACATATTATTATCACCAAAGATTAACATTGATACTTGTTTTTCTTTTCCACTAGCAACATTAAGTAGAAAGCTTAAATGATAGGTGACAAAGGATCAATTGATAGTATTTGATTGCAGACTGATTCATAAACATCAGATAGACCCATAAGAAATTGCATAAATTTCCCTTGAGACTCAAATTCATTTAACCCATCCTTCAAATCACATGTACAATAGTTTAATCTACCATAAAGACAAACTAGATAAGGATTCAACAACTATAGCTACTCCCAACATTGCAATAGAGATAGTTTGGTTTCTTTACCTAATATTAGAAATTTCATTTTGTAGGTGAAAAATTAATGGTCCATTCATCTATCGATATTTATCATTAATTTCTTTCCAAAGCTCAAGTGATGATTGCACATAAAGAAAACTTTGCGACAATTCCTTAGCCATTGAATTCAAACAATCAATAACGCACCATGTAATCACATCTTGTCCATTTCACATAATTGATTGAATTTTCCTTAGTCTAGGGATGTTGCTCAATATTGTCTGGTAAGTTCTCTTCAGTAGAGGTTGCTGCATGTTGCTTTTGTTGAACTCTCGTTACCAATTAACACACACATAGAAGAGATTTTTTGCATTTCTCATGGTATCAGAGTAGAGTACGTCATAGGAGGAAAAAAAAGCAAACTAAAACTATTTTTATTTTTAGCTAATGTCTACGTGTATGCTACATGTAAGTGTAAGCTCTAGTATTTATACAAAATAAATAAAATAAAACAGTGCTACACTTCACAACCTAGTCATCCAATATTTTGGCTTTTGCTAAGAATATGATAACTATCAATGATTATTAGCCCAAAACATTAGCAAGTTTCAATCTTTATATCCACATCCTAGATAATTTTATTTTTTTTTCTTGATTTTGTTGAAGTTTCCATTAATCTCAGATTTCATCTTATAAACTCATTAAAAAATAATCATATATCTTCTTATAAATTCTTAATCTTACACAACGATCCATCAATAAATTATAATAAGATTGAGTGAAGATTTCTCACATCAACGTGTTGATCACAATATCCTACCACTAGTTCGATATTAGTACTCAACATTGTTAATGCCTACAAGATAAAAAATGCGTTTTATGAGCGATATATTCATAACGTAGTATATTTTTTCGACAAACCCTTATCTTAAGTAATTTCGAATCTTTCCTTTTGATCTCCACGTTCGCCTATTATGAATTGCGTTATTATTATTATCAATCCTTTAATCGAATCTTTGGAGATAAATTAAGTGTTTCCTCAAGTTTTTGTATAGTTTCTATGAACTCTGTGTGGCCAAGGTTTTAAGGATTTGTCCTATTCATTTGAAATCCTTATAAAAGAAAAATAGTCATATGAAAGATAGGCAGGATAGAGTGATAAACAAGATAGATAGGGTTTTTTCTATTCTTTTATCCTTGATTATAGAATAATTTTAGGGGCATTTCATTAATCATGCTCAATGAAATTACAACAGTGTTACAACGTGGTTGTGTGAAAAAAGTTATACTTGCTTATTAAGTCCTTCTTTAATAATTATTATTAGTTTTAATTTTTTTTTTTGGTTTCATGTGGAAGTGAGAGTCTTGTTATCGAGTGGTGGTAAGTAGGGCTATTCATTGAAACAAACTAAATCGAATCGAAAACCAAACCAAACTGCAAGATGCAGTTTTTTTATATTTTGGTTTGGTTTGTGGTTCGGTTCAGGAAAAGCCTAAACGATTACAGTTTGGTTCGAGGGGTCGAACCGAACCAAACCATTTGAATCTGAACCAAACCGCTTCATATTAAAAGAAATAAAAAAAAATAAGAACCATTTTATTTACTTATAACTCATGAGCATTACCTATTACGACTTGTATTACTCTAAAATTAATTCAATAAAATGCATAATTCTTACCATGGAATACATTTACAAGAGCAAGTTTTATATTAGGTTGCAACAATTACAACCAACAACACCGAGATAATTTAGAACTTTAAACTAATTATAAATAAAAATTTAAATACATTATAAAAGAAGAATATTACAAGTGAATGTGGAATTAATACAAAAAAAATTTTATTAGTTAGTGTTATAGATTTAGTAAAAATATATGTTATCTTAAATTCGCATTAAAAATATTCAAAAGTGGGATAATATATATCTTTGAAAATTTTAAATATATGACTTGATATAATGATAAGTGACTTTAATTTTTATGCATATTTCTCAATCTAAACATCTTTTTTTTTTTTTCTTCCAACTCAAATGACTATTAATATTATTTATTAGAACTAAATCTTTTAAAAGCAGTTCGAACCAAATCGAACTAAACTGAACTACATATGAAACAGTTCGGTTAATTAAGAGTTTGAACCAAATTGTTTTGAATGCGATTCGGTTTGGTTCAATTCAACCCCTGAACCGAACCAGACCGAACCATAAACACCCCTAGTGGTAAGTAAATAATGGATATATCTCTATAAGTTCAAAAGTAAAAACAAAATATATATTTGATAGAATATAGGTAATATATCATAAATATGTATATATATTTCATGATTACAATAATGTGGTTGTAGTGATAAGGGTGATGGTTGGGATAGTAATTGTGACAGTGGTAATTAAAAAAAAAAAAAAGCCAATGTTAATTGGATTTCTAGTTAAGAAATTTCACATTTTTCCTATTCCAAGATTTTAGTACCGTTAAATTCATGGGATAATTTTTTTTAATTTGTTGCACCAAGATGGTGCTTTAATCAATGTCAGGCCTATTTTATAAATCAAAAGCAGTATAACATATTTTTGTTGAATACAGTATTATAATAAAAAAAAATTGTGACTGGACGCTACAATAAGATACGGTTGTAGTAGAAATATGTGATATAAAGGGTATAAGTTCAAAATAAACGAGTGCTTCCTAATATATAATGTCAGAGATTCTAGAGGGAATCAATCGTGGGTTTGCTCATCCGCGCGCATGTTGTAAGCATATTGGCGCAGATGGCTTGGGTTTTTATTTGTTTTCTTTTTTAGGTTTTTGCATTCTTTCTCCTTTTCTAAACAATTTTTTTTTTATAATTTTTAAAATTATTTTTAATTACATTATTTAATTTAACTCACCCAGTAAAAATGGGCACATATCATCTTTTTATCTGTATCAATATGTGGGGAAACACTGATTATGTAATTCCAAACATCAAACTACCTATGGCTTATTTATAAAACCATCAGATTCCATGTTTTTATATTTTTTTCTTTTTTTTTAAGGTAATAAGTTTTATAGGCATCTAAGCTGAGTAAAAACATGTCTATCAAAAAAATAATAAAAATACAAATTAAAGAAAAAAAATTAAAAAGTTATCATAGCTATATTGCATATTGAAGATTACATGCAAGTATTGTCTTTTTAACATGTGATAGCGATATACTCAAACTTTTAAAAATAATTATACCGTATAACCATAGGTGATATAGGTTTGAATGTATATCGCATTTTGGCCATGCGGTAAATGTTAAATATTTACACATATATTGTAGGTTAAACATGGGATATAGTGTTTTGACGATAGAAAATACGATATAGTGATTATAATTATAAATTATGTTTATCCAAGTTGTGCATACGTAATTTTTTTAAAAAATGCTGTTAAATATGAAATAATCTCCATCTAAGCTAATTAATTAAAATAAAAAGGTTGATTGGACAAATCAGAATTTTACATAAACTAATTGTCCAGTGCATATGCGCTATTAGAACTCTAGGGCATGCTTTTGCCCTTTAAACTTCTACAACATGAGTATTTACCTTTCTTTAACAACAATTTAATTAAAGATTTTTTTTTTAAAGGTGGGTATATATATATGCACTTATTCGAAAGCTTGAAAATAAAAGTAGGTTTCTTATAGTAGTATAGACCACAGACGATTTTGTTTGTACTTATTTGTTATTATTGTCAAGCAATTTTATGATTCTATTCATGTCTACTTAGTCATGGCATGTTAAGTATTCTAATAATATGATTATCATTAGATATGAATTTGAACTATTGTATAATTAAAAAATTATATTAAAAAATAGAATTATAAAATTTTCTTTATTTATGAAAGAGAAGCATATAAAAGGCTAAAGATTTTTTTTTTTTCAATTTCATATATGCTTGTATTTTTGAGAGAGAGAGATATATATATCTATATAATAAACCTTAAAAATTAAGAAACGCATATATTTTTGTGATTGTAGTATGTATATTATATGCCCTTACTAAATAAAATCTCTTATAGGTCTCAAAATTTTAGAATATTGTTTTGATCTTGAATAAGTATTACGGAAGTACTGGTCAATAGTTCCCTTAGACTTTGTTACGCATGATAGAATGATTCAAAATTGAAATATTATGGAACGAAACAAAGTGGATGGAATAAATTATTAGATAATTTGAATTCTTTCATGTGCTTGGACAATGAACCGAAGGAAAATGAATGAACTCTCATTTATTATAAAATACAAAATAAGATGTAACAGTAAATTACTTGTATGCCATTAAAAGATAATAAACAATTTAAAAATGGAAAGTATAAGAGTAATTTGGTAAAAATTTTCCTTTTCCCTCCTCATTTTCTTAATTTTGGAGGGGATAAAAAATGATGGGATTCAATAAATATATCACATTCTTTTTCCTTACATTGTGTTTCCTTATCAAAACAAATAAGGAGATAAAGTTTAATCCCTTCTATTTCCTTCCCCTAGTACTTCTCTTGCACCAAACACAATATTAGTGAACAAAGGAAAATTAAGATAACAAAGAAATTATATATCACAAAATCAACGTTTAAATTTAAGTTTAACTAAATTATAGAAAAGTTTTATTAGTATACAAAGGGAACAAACATGATTAAAAGTGGTGTCAATTAAAAATTTTTTTATTTCTTTGTTGTAATTTTATTAAACTACTAATTATATAGTACAATTATTAGAAGATAATGAATCGAATATTATTAATATCATTAAGTTATTTTAATCTGAGCCACCAATAATAAATTCTATCGAGTATGTGGATTTAGTACCTTTCATTTCACGTTAAAATCCATTTTTACCTGTTAATACAGTTAATTCCCCCCTGAGGTATTAAATTTCTTCCTTTCTTTCAATTACAATCTAGAGCTTTGGTCCGCTATCTGTTATTTTTCCAATCGTATGAATGCAATTAGAGTGGTTCAGGGCTGCAGCCCAACTGGGTCTTTTCCCTTTCCTTTTCATTGTCTTTTGTACATTTTCAGCAAATAACAAGCTGACACGTTGCATTCAATACCCCCAAAGATACTTATAATCACGCCACGTGTCCTATGTGTAGTCATGTGAATAAATCTAATTGCTATGGAAGGTCAACGGTTTGAAAGTGGAACCCGCTTTTTTCCACACTTTCTCCGCTCACGTGCGGTACTTCAAACGTTAGCATCGTCTCCCCTTCCTGTCTTGTCTTTCTTCTTTTTTTTTGTTTGTTTTTTCCCCTGCCTCTGACTGCTATTATTTGTGCTTGTTTTGCTGACTCCATTTGTAAGATTATTGCTTTCTGTTTTTGAAAAAGTATTTTTTGGGTCAAAAATAAATACATCATCCTTGATTTTATTTTATTTTATTTTAATGTTTTTCCCCCTAACATATGAATTGTGATTTATGTGAAAGGATGATTACGTTATGATATAACTTAAATCGATAAATTATAGTTGGATAAATTATACCAAAAGTATCAACGTCAAAGTTAAGTTCGTTTAATATATCAATAATTTGAATAGTTAAAAAAATGCATAAATATTTCGTAAATTATGTCAAATGAGATATTAATGTTTCATAAAAGTTCGTTTGAGATATCAATGTTTAGATTAGTTTTTAATTAAATATTTTTAATTTTTTATCAATGGTTAATTATTGATTTCTTATTTGATTTACTTTACTAAACTTTGATATCTCTTTTTAATAATTCAAAATATTAATATCTTAAATGAACTTACGAAATATTGATACCTCTTTTTAACCACTCAAAATGTTAATACCTTGTATATGCTTACCCCAAATATTAATACCTCATGATATAATTTATCTAATTATAGTCCAACTAACATGATTGCTGTCTTTTTTATAAAATAAGTACATGTTTAGTTATTTCTTCCGTTTCTATATGCAAATAACTGTAACTAATTATTTCAAACTATGTGCAAAATTCTTAGCAACTACTGTCGATTAATTGGTTGTAGTTGTCTTATCACGTTCAGATGTTTGTCGATGTCTATACATTTTGCGAAATGGAAGAATGCCACCGAGTTTCTTCAAGTAAAAATCATCACGGTTCTTAAACCGAACTGAACTGGAATTGGAACAGTCAGTTTCAAGTTTTGAAATTGAGGTATTGAAACCAAATCCATCTCTCATGATTCCGGTCCGGTTCCACAAAAAAACCAGCAGTTTTTGGTTTATGTTCTAGAACCGTGGAGTCATCTTTTTAAAAAAATAAAAATAAAAAATATATTTTAATTTTTAATAAAATAAGTTTTAAAATAAAAAAATAATTATTGAATCTAAAAAGATTAAATTATTTAACCAAAACTTTTAAAAATTTATTTAGAATGCACATTTATGTGTATATAAACACATTCAATATCAATTATAATTAGTATTATGATATAATAAATTACACTAGGAGTTAAAAAGAAAATTATAATGTAAAAAGAAGTATCACATTATTAAGAAAATGAATTTTGTTTTTAGGAGAAATTTATTTAAACTAATTATATTTGATTTTAAGTTATGTTTATTTTGTTGTTGATAATAACATATTAAATATTATGAATAAGTAATAATTTTTGCTATTTATATGAAATAATTTAAATATTAATAATATATATTTAATATTTTTTATTTTTTTATTTTTTTCAATGGAACCAGTTAGAGCCTTGGTTCCACCCGTTTAGGCCAAAGAACTACCTAGGAACCATGAAACCGGTGGTCCATAGATGGTTTTGGAGCCGGACAACCGGTTCAATTCTGGAACCGTTAGTGGTTTTTGGTTTGATTCTCGTTTCGAAACCGAATCATACTTGTGTCTAGCTTCAAGTGCTTAAATTGGCAAGTATACTTTTTAAATATTTGAATGATTTTGTTCATTCTCTTCTTTCTCAAACATTTCATTATTCTTATATAATTATATTTACTTTTTCTAAAATATTAGTTATAAGAGAAATAAGATTTCAAACTTACCTATATTTATAAGGGTCCATTATAAAAACATTACATATGTTTTGACCTACATATAAATATATTGTAACACTCTAATCATAATGCATTATTACCCCGCCACATGTCATGATGAGGTGATGACACGCAATGGCTCAGAATCTTGCTAATACCCTCAAGTAACATTTATTAACTCCAAACTCATTAAGTAGATATTCTCATCAATGGTTATAAATGCAAAATAAATATTTCATAATAAATTGGCATAATTGAAAGCCTGTTCATACCTATCTTAACTAGGGAAAATTAAACTTGATTCATTGCATAAACGAGAATATGAAACATTGTTTCTTAAACATCAATCCTAAAACATCTCATCAATGTAATGATCAGATATTTGTTGGATAATCTAGCCCACTATCGTTGTCCCCATAATCCATATAAATATCATATCAAGATAGGTTGAACACTATAGGCTCCCCAAGTGCTCTTGAAAAAGATACAAAGGATTGGGCCGAAGCTTAGTACACTAAAACCACAAGTATCCACGCATAAAGAACCATCACACACAATCACATGCAACATGGCATTTAATCATGCAACCATATTTATGTTATCTAAAATTTTAAGCCAACAACTAACACAACATAGGGTTATCCACGTTTAACCCCAACCTTAGACTGATTCACGACTCCATAATAAACATATTGTAACGCCTTAAATTAAAGGCATTATATAAAGGTAAAAGGTAAATCCAACTTAAAGATCAAACTCTATATATATCATTACTAGATAAAACAAAACTAAGCTAGATAAGCAACATCTATTATTGCTACCTTGCTCATCAGTATAACCTAATTTTAATAAGATCAAAACCTATAGCTCTGATACCAAATAAGCTATAACGCCCTAAATTAAAGGCATTACAACTCACTACGTGTCCTTCTCTTCTTAATAACACGCTAAGGCTATGAAATACTAATCCACAAATATATCAAATGATAATCACCAAAACTCACACATAGTTACTTTAAAACATCACATAAATAATCTCTTTGAAAAACATGAACTATTAGAATAAAGAACTACATATTATAAAAAATAAATAAAACCTAATAAACTTGTCTCGGAAAATCTTCTATAGCTGATAATATTCTCAAATAGAATTTCATAAAGATCTTCAATATCTCTCTCCTAATTGCCATGCTCAAGGTCTACTGGTCTTCAGCTGGATAGTTAAGTCCACTATCGCCATCCTCATGATCAATATATATATAATACCTAGATAACTCATAAATAATATCATCTTCACTTGTACCTGAAAAATAAAGAAATGATCGAAAACGCCCAGTACGTCATACCACATACAAATACGCATGAAAAATGTAACATACAAATATCACATACAATCCTAAAATCAATGCAACAAGAAGATATTATTATCTTTGATTAGTTAAGCAAACAACACAGTTTAGAAACACTTGCAATTAGTCTTAAACCCAGAGTAACTCATGATTCCATAAAACAAGTTTTATAGAAAATAGTTTAATTCATATATATATATATATATATATTGGTGTTGGATGCGATCCGCCCACCCTTGCATACCACAATTAAGCTGGTATAACTCCTAATCTACCAGAATCATTTCTAGATGCAACTCTACTAGGAAAAACGCCACACAAGGATTATCAAGTTACTAGCATTAGTATCACACTCTGCGTGGTTTTTACTAATCGTAGCCAATCACAGGCATCACACTTTTCAATTATAAGCCAAATAATAATTAATTCAATTTACAATTCTTGACCTACACGCACATACAACAAGCAAGGTAAGTTCGTTCCTATTTCACTTCCAAAACTCTAAAATCAACAAATCCTTCTAAAAGATTATAAACCCTAATTTCACTAGAATCTTGATCAGGAACATATATCAAATCAAAATTTAATTTCATATTCATAATTAAACCCTAATCCTAAAATCCTCAATCTAAAACATAAAATTTATAACATTAGATCCACACACATTTCTTCTAGGATCACTAGACAACGAAACCCCATAAACACAGATTTCTCCAAAATTCCTCTAAACCCTAGCAAACAAAGAAAAGATGTCATTTTCGTGAAAATATAGGCTGGTATAAGGATGGTGGCTCAGGGGTGGCTTAGACACAAAGGATGAAAATTTGCATCATAAGCCAGCAGAAAGCCGGCGGCTTTCACCACTTATGCTGGCTACTTTCACCACCTACGCTGGTAGCCGCACCTCCTCCTTTTTTTATTCTTGACAAACAACTTCCTTGAGTCTGAATCTATCTATTAAATAATAAAGATACCCTCTTAAATGCCATTGTATTACCATATTACCCTTCATTATAAATTAATTATTTGTATATTACATCTCTCTCCTCCTAAAAAAGACTTTCATCCTCAAAAGTTACTGAATCATTATCTCGTTTTTATCCATGCGTTTATTTGTTCTTTGTCACTCATTTAATTTTCTTCTTATTTCTTATTCTTTACACCATATTGATCCATCTTCAAGATTATATCTTCTAACTAGAATATAATTTCATTGACGTCTCTTTAATTCTTAACTTTCACCACTCGAATTAGATTCACTTCCTCCGCTACTTCATGACACACCTCTTGAATATAATTTAAACTTATTAACAATATCTATCAAGAAATCTTGCCTCAACCTCATTGTATTAAATCTCCAATTCAATTCCTTGAGCGATGTTTAGAAAGCTGAAAATCTTATAACCATAGTTTCCAATTTCAATTACAAAGTTCAAATCTTATATTTACCTGGAGCTCCAAATGTCATTGTTTTACTTGTACTTCTATTAATTCAACTTAGTTTTTATCTTTATTGTTCCATATCAAAAATAATTTACATCACTTGCATATCATTCATCTAATCTCAAACTACTCATTAACTAACCATACTACTTCCAATAAGTTTTCTCAATCTCCAATATATTTTCTTATATTCTCCATCAATATATACATGAAGATTAAAAATTAATACTTATAACCTTCGGTAAGCCTTTAAAATCACTGGATAACTTCTAACTCATCCTTTGACATCAATACTCCTAACTTTTCGATTTTTATTTGATATTTAGATTACTAATGTACTTTGTCTCCAAAATTTTTACCATAAAAAATAACTCATTGCCCCAATATTAAGTGATTGTTCTTCACTTGGATTTAGTATCCTTCTATAGCTATCAAATCTACTTCTGAATGAAAGATCTTCTTTGATTATATACTTTTATATCTTAGTTCATAAATCAATCATTACATCCTCCAAAACAACTGCATATTGCACTGTAGACAATTCAATTCAACTCATTAACACTATTTGGCCATTATACCTTTCCTATGATTATCATCATTTCCATTAAAACTTACCTAGGATATGTTCACTTTATAATTTTTCAATTAACAACTAGAAAGCCCAAATCATGGAACTTAGCATTTTTCATTCCTAACTCTAAAGACTAATCCTCACATTGGTCTGCTATTCATGTGATGTTAACATCCACATATCTGCTAGTTAGTTTTATCAACCCCTGTTAAACACGTAGATTATTTATTCATACTACTAGTCCAAATGTCTTCCGAAACTTGTCTTGCTTTTTATATAACAATTATATCTTCCTATAGATCTTATTTAAGATCATCCTAATATTCATCATCATAGATTAGTGTAGATGTCATCATTGTTCACCATTCATACATTTCTCATATCTTACAACTCACTAAGATCATATTTCCTTCTAGTAATTGCTGTTCCACTTGTACATTTATCTCTTTTAAGATTCAAATATTCTTTTGTACAGATTATCCAATTCTCCCATCCAGTCTTCAACATCATCTTTTTCACTTACTTTCATTCTTCTACATGTCTCCCTCACTTACTTTCATTCTTTCATGTCTCTCGTTATACACACAACTCTTTCTAGTCAATTCTAGTCATCCATCTTTTACTTAAAACCTTTTCCTGCTCAATACCTTTAATATTGTCATCTTATCTCAATAGTATCATTTACTTTCCTCTCATTTCACTAGCCATATTCCTTACCTTTCTAACCATTCTTTCTTTTACTGATATATATTACATCAAATTTTACTATAATTCTCATTAAATACATATTTCATTACAATATAAGAATTTTCTCCACTCTTACATAAAGTTTCAATCTAGTAATTGGATTCTTCTCTTCTTTCTTTGGTAGTTAATACATTGCACTTCAAACTTATACATAAATTAATCTCCTTGTGGTGGATTAAACTCCAATTCCCAAAAGTATGTTTATAAAAAAACATTCCATCATGCATTCAACACACTCATTACATATAGATACAATGATCCAGAGATTCATGAAAAATTTGTACCAATCAAAGATTGCTTATACACCATACATGAGTATAGAGAACTTACTTGCAGCAGTATTTACCCTAGATATCTTTATGTTGGAGGGCATAAACCTTAGCTGGGGCTCTCTATCCTTGACCTTGAGGTTGTCCTATCTAAATTCCTAGAGCAATTGGCCTACCGGCTTTACAATCTCTATGGCCCTGTGTCCTCGTTATCCACACTCAAAACAAAACATTCATGGAAGAATCTCTCGGTATAAAACCTATGTTGCGTCCAACCTTGCCACATGAAAAACAAGCATTTTCAACCACTTGCAATCCTTAATATCATGTGGTCCACAACATCTATACACTTCCCCTCGGTATCTTGATTGTAGATCCAACCTGATGAGTGATAGACCTCTTTTGCTTTTCTTGGTAAGAAAAATAGAAGCTGATCTCTTTCCTAAATAAACTTGACTCCTTTGAATTTCACTACTTTTAATCTTATTCAAACATTGCTCAACTGTCTTTGCTTTATTGACCATAGCTGGGTAGCTGGTTAAATCCATCAAGTTCACTTGATACTGATTTCAAGCTCCAATCCAGTGATGAACCTTCTAACTTTAGCCTCTTCACTCTCTTTCAAGGGGTTAGGTAGGAATCTCATCAACCTGTAAAGTTCAACCTCATACTCCCATAGTAATCTTTCCTTGCTGTAGAGTATAGTACTCTTGAAGCATCTTCTACTTACACTATCAAGGAAAACTCCTTGTAAAAAGCTGCTAGAATGCTTACCAATAATTACTCCGGATATGTGTCTTTTAGTGCTCAACCACCAAATTTTTGCCTCGCCAATTAGCAAATAGGAGGCATACTCCACCTCCTATTCTTGGAATGTCCAAAGCAGCAAATGCTTCTTAACATCCTCCATCCATAGTTGAGCATCCAAAGGCCTCCTAGGTATAGGCTTTCAACTATAAATACTAGATCCACAAACTTGTTCAAACCCAAGACATCAACATACCTAGCTCCATTACCACCATTACCATTCAATCTTTGTGTTTCTTGTCTCCAGGCATCAACATGAACCTGAATCACTTGCATGTTATTCTTCATGTTCTACTGTTGTTGGGTGACTACCCTTAGAAGTGTATTAGCATCCTGCATAAACTGAGTAGTATCCATTGGCAACTGTTGTCCTATAGGTGGAGCTGGTGGTGGGGAGGTAAATCCTCAGGCATTGGATTCAAAAGTGGCTGGTTCAATGGTGATTCTTCCTCTTCACCAGTCTTCGAGGAACTAGCATCAGGGCTCTTCTTCTTGGAAGCATTCTAACATCGACAAACACTACATAAAGTACAAGGTAAATCCAATTTAAAGATCAAACTCTATATATATCATTACAAGATAAAACAAAACTCAACTAGATAAGCAACATCTATTATTGCTACCTCGCTCATCAAAGCTCACCATCCTAAGGAGTTCTTAACATAATTTTAACTAGATCAAAACCTATAGTTTTGATACTAATAAGCTGTAACGTCCTAAATTAAAGACATTACAACTCGTCACGTGTCCTCTTCTTAAGAACACGATAAGGCTATAAAATACTAATCCACAAATATATCAAAATATAATCACCAAAACTCACACATGGTTACTTTAAAACATCACATAAATAATCTCATTTAAAAAACATGAACTATTAGAATCCAAAACTACATATTATCAAAACCAAATGAAACCTAATGAAACCTAATAAACTAGTCTCATAAAGTCTTCTATAGCCGATAACATTCTCAGATAGAACTTTATAAAAATCTTCAATATCTCTCTCTTAATTCTCATGCTCAAAGTCTACTGGCCCTCAGTTGGATAGTCCAGTTTACTATCGCCATCCCCATGATCAACATATAGATCATACCTAGATAAGTTATAAATAATATCATCTTCACTTGTACCCAAAAAATAAAGGAATAAACGAAAATGCCCAGTACGCCATACCATAAACAAATACGCATGAACATGCAACATAAAAATATCACATACAATCCTAAAACTAATGCAACAAGCAGATATTATTATCTTAGATTAGTTAAGTAAACAACACGGTTTAGAACTACTTACAATTAGTCTTAAATCCGGAGTAACTCATGATTTTATAAAAAACAAGTTTTATAGAAAATAGTTTAATGCATACATATACATATATATATATATATTGGTGTTGGATGCGATCCACCCGCCCTTATGTACCATAATTATGTTGGCACGACTCTTAATCTACTAGAATCATTTCTAGGTGCAACTCCACTAGGGAGAACACTACGTAAGGATCATCAGGTTGCCAATGTTAATGTCATACTCTGCGTGGTCTTTACTAACTGCAACCAATCACAAGCATTGCACTTTTCAATTATAAGACATATAATAATTAATTCAATTTACAATTCTTAACCTACACGTACTTACAACAAGTAAGGTAAGGTTGTTCCTATTTCGCTTCCAAAAGTCAAAAATCAATAAATCCTTCTAAAAGATTGTAAACCCTAATTTCACCAGAATCCTGATCAACAACATATATCAAATCAAAATTTAATTTCATATTCATTATTAAACCCTAATCCTAGAATCCTCAATCTAAAACATAAAATTTATAACATTAGATCTACACATCTACTAGAATCACCAGACAACAAAATCTCAAAACACAGATTTCTCCAAAATTCCTCCAAACCCTATCACACAAAGAAAAGATGTTATTTTTCGTGAAAATATAGGCTGATGTAAGGATGGCGGCTCAGGGGCGGCTTAGATACAAAGGATGAAAATTTGCATTGTAAGCCGGCAGAAAGCTAGCAGCTTTGACCACCTACGCCAGTGGCTTACATCACTTATTCCGGCGGCGTTGAGCTGACGCACCTCCTCCTCTTCTTGTTCTTCACAAACAACTTCCGTAGTTCTAAATCCGTTTGTTCAATGACAAAGCTACCCTCTTAAATGTCATTGAATTACCATATTACCCTTCATTATAAATTAATTATTTGTATATTACACATATAATAATATATATATTTGATATTAGGTACTCCTCAATACCCTGGAATTGCAACCGTTTTTCACAGAGTCTACCGGAATCCTTTCCAAGTGTGACTCCATTTGAGACAATGCCACATAAGGATCATCAAGGTGTCACCTAGCATTACCAGTCCTCCCAATCGACTAAGCCTAGCTAAACACAAGCTGCAGAACAATTATTACATTCAAATAATTAATTAGTCTATTTTCAATTACTAGTACCAAATACGCACATACAACAAATAAGGTATTGATGTACCTAAACTGATAGCTGCAATTGAAATTGAAAGGCTACAATCAGAACACCTAATTTAAGACTAATTTGTCTAGAAGGATACCTACACTTATGACCTGTAAGGTCATTGAACTGTACAACACATTTAAGATATTCAGTTATCACAGATATCCTAAAGATATTAATTTGTTGAAAATAAGGTTTAAATTATTATTTTCAACCTTAGTTCAATCTCCTACATGTTCCTTCACTATAGATTCAATCTTTTATCAATAGCATTGCTCCAAAACTCTCAAAGATCAAATCTTTTATTAATAACCTCGCTCTAAACTCTTAAAGATGAGATTTTTATCAATAATCCTCACCCAAAACTTTAAAACATGAAAATCATCTCTTCTAAAGATTTGATCTTTCATCAACCTCTCTCTAATACTCTAAACCATAAAAAAATCAAAATAATACAATTCATAAATAGCTTACTTGAAATTCAATGATTGTTCTTCTCATTCCCAACTTAAATATGAAATCCAATTGAAATTGCTATGGATTCCTCCGTTAGACTAAACATAAGCGCTCTCAACAACTGATAATCATAGCTCCTATCTCTTAGTGTTGTTTCTCTCTTATAAATCATAGAAAAATTAGAGAAAAACTCATATTAATCTCTTCTTGGTTCTTCCAGAGAATTTTTAATAAGACAATTCTAGGGTTTGTGAATGATTTAGGGGTTGTGAAATAAAATACATTATAATGAGAGATATGTGATTATATAATAAGTATCCCAGTTTTTAAAAAGAGACATACTGCCATATTATCTTTTAACAAATGACATTTCCTGCCCCTCATTATAAAAATATTTTTTTATATTACATACATAACCTATGTATGTTAATTTATTTCTTTTTATAAATAGATTATCTATATTTTATTCAAAAGTGTCAATATTATTAAATACTATTAGAAAGATACATACTAACTTTTTATTGATATGGGAAAATTAATTTAATACAATAAAATATTACTACATAGAATTAAATAAATAAAATATTAAAAATTATTTTTAAAAAGGAAAAAAATAATTTTTTAAAGACCAATAAAATATTGAAATGTGTTCTTCTAAAGTTATAAATAATATTGTCACCTTTGCATATAAAAATAACCCATAGTTAATGAGTTTGCAAATAAGTAAAATTTTTGTGATTAATCCCATTTATAATCACACATGTTTCCCTTAAAAATTTTAATATTGGAAAAAAATTATACAAGAAATATGATTATATAATTACTTTAATATGGATTTAGTACCTATTTGAATCATATTAATCGATAAATTATCAACTAAGTTAAAAAAAAGATCAATTACACAAGGAATCATCCTGGCTAAAAAATTATTTGTTGACATAGTATGAAAAAAATTGCTTGAAATTACATTAATGGAGAAATTTTCGAATGACTATATTTGATAAATCTTCCTCTTATGAAATATGTTTAAATAAACTCATTTTATTTCCATCCCAATAGGAATATTCATTTATGAGTCTCGTGAAAGTATCATATTCTATTATATTGATAAATAATAACAGACCCATGATGCTTCACCTAATTAAGTACTTTCACAATTTCAATAATATGAATTAAGATGGCATGACGATGGTTATTATTAAAACCAATATATAATCATATGAATCATCTATGGACTATAGTCATAAATATAATCGATTGCATGCATGCATTCTCTATCATCATCTACTACAATTAAACACATTACATAAAAAAACATTGTTAGTACTGCTACCTAATTCAGTGATAAGATAACGCAAATTTAATGGCCTTGGCTCAATATTAATAAAAGTTGTTTTTTTCCTTTTTATTTTTTAGTTGTCTTGGACACTTCCATAGGAGATATTATAATTTGGGCTGGCTAATATAGGTTTCTCTTTTTTTTCCCCCCTTCCCGGTGGTACCATATATAGGATTTATTACTATATGCTATGTGCAAAAATACCTCTTAATTATTAATTATAAGCTCATCTTTAATTTTAAGTAGTTATGACTTCTACGTTCTTAAGGTACAACAACACAGAAACTTAAATACTTTCCCTTTGAAATCCGGTCTCCGCTTTAACACAGGCTATTTTCATATTATATATATATATATATAGATATATCTCAAAATTTAACACGAGAACCAATATTATTTAAAAGCTTAACTTTATTACTAAAGATATCCAATTATCCAATCCAAGTTTTCATTCATCTAAGTCCTATTCTGATGAGAACCCTGGATATATATACTATCATATAATAATAATTTTCACTGATGTATGTTAGCGTAAAATTATAGACTTATAATTAAAAAAGAAATCATCAAAGACTTAAAAATAAAAATTGCGGTAATTATATTGCTGTACCGAGATAAGTCAGTGCATGGATTGGCTAGCAAATCAAAGGCAAATTAGGGATGGATTTGTGCATTAGTTTACAAACCATATACCCGACTTTTTTTCCTTATTTAATAATTTTAATTGGAAGAAAAAGAAGAAAAATATGAATTAGGTAGTAAAGAGTTATTTAGATAGGGAGGCAAGTTTATTCACCCAAAATTTGAAACTCTAACAATAAAAATAATGTAAACGGGCTTGAAATATATTATTATTACATAAGCTTGACTGGTGGGATAAGTGATAAAAAGGCCTAATGAGTTCGGTTCATTTATTGGGATGATTTGTAGAGATTTTTCTTGTTGAACTCAGAATAGAGATTATTAGATCAATCCATCTGCATCCAACCTCTCTTTGGTAGGTTCATATATATAGGAAGTTGATTACTAATCTTGGGCATAATAAACTTATTAGGATTTACGAAAAAAAAATCTCATTTGGGATAAGTATGAAATAAGTTTACTCCATCTCATCCTTCAACTATCAAGATGATTTGATGGTCCTCATCCATGTTAAATGCTTACAAATATTTAGTCACTTCTCTTCATTTCTAACTTTTGGAGATGTAAGAGAAGCTCTACCCACAGGATCAAATAAGCAAATCAAACGGCTACCACTCCAATTGCTAGGTTGGCATGCGAAGGTACTTCTAGCTCCCTTACTTATCCTTGTCACTAATACATTTGAGGAACTAAAACTATTATCATTCTCTCCAATCCATCTTATCCCATTATATATTATCACCTTATTAACGCTTTGAAGTCACTCGCAAAAACACATGATCCATGTGATAGGTAAATAACTTCTCTAAAAAGAACCCCTTATCTAGCAGTAGAAGTAGCAACAACAGTAGTAGAGCGGCAACAGCAGCAACAACAACAACAATAAAACATCATGATTTTGACTAGAGAGATGTAAGAAAAAGACACAAAAGTTGTTCTATTTCACAAATTGCAAGTGCTTAGTTGATGGATTTGGTCAAAATAAACCATCAATTCAAAATTTGGAACTTCTTTAAAACCACCTGATAAAAACGGTTGAATATTATTGCAATTAATTTGCAATATCTACATATATTGGAAAATGGGTCATGAAAGACTATTCTTCCAGAAAACAAAACTAAATTGAATGTATTTACTTACATATAATATTCCTTTTTCCCTTTTTTGTTTAATATCTTATTTCCCATCTTTGATCACTGGTGAAAAGCATAAACATCCACAAGCTTCATAATTCATGTTGCAAGCAATGATAAACCCAATTCCAAAATGGCTGGATAGAGTATTCCATAAATAAGCTAACCCAAAATGCACATATATTGTCTCTTATACCTATTGATGATGTAGTCATCATTAAATATCTCCAAAATTCCAAAACTTTGGCACTTCTCTTGCACATCAATACTCATATTTTTAGGTAAAAGCATCCACATGCAAGACCATACCTGTAGTTAAAGTTTTAACTATAGACATAATTTATGGTCCTTGCATGCCAGCAAGCTATAGATGATAGTTTTTACCTATAATTATAACATTCTAACATCACAAAAAATGTCTAATAAACATAGCTTATCTTAAAAATTTGTTCGCTAACTATCCTTGTGAGTCTTTTCAAAAAATGCAACGATTTTTATTTTTGGTGATTCTGTATTTGATCATACATCAATTAAACCCCATCTCATTCTAATTGTAGATGCTCCCATGAGCAGATAATTCTAGATTTCATTCATATGATACATATATTTTTTAATTTTGGGCTTATGGATATGAAAAATTCCATAAATGTTAAGTAAGCTAGTTGTAAATGATTAATTTCAATACAAATTTTGAATTTGGTAAAGCATAATATGCAGGGTTACCATTGATTTCAACATATCTATACCCTAGAAATGTGGATAGATTTGTTCAGAGTTCTCATTTTGCATTTGGAGTAACCGGTGCACTGGTGAATAATAATAGAGGAGTAAATTAGATCTCAATCTTAGGCTTGCAATCATTTTATCTATAAAAAAAAACAAGAAATAAAAGGAATATGAGAGAAAATAAATCTTATTAATTTGATTTAGTCTATAAGTTATGATGTCATAATCTTAGTTATTAAACTAAAACATGCTTTTCGACTCAATTTTTAAAAGTTTAAGCAAATAAGTATTAATAAAATATGGGGAGGATAGTATCAATTTCTTATAAATAAAATAAAATATACTTATATATACTTTTAACAATCTTATTATGAAAATCTAACATGAAAAACTTTGAATGGGTTCACAAAATATTTTTGCATATTCTTTTTTTTCCCTTTGTTGTACAATCTTATTATTTTTAAATATATATTTTCTAAAAAGCTTTGCTTTTGAACTAATATGTTCATATTAATTATAAAACATTTTTAGGTGGTTAGTCTCAAAGTGCAATTAAAGGAATTTCAAAATGTAATGCATCGGTTAAGGCGTAAACTTAAAAAGTCGAAGCTACAAAAATCATATAAAACGCTGTTTATATGTTAAGTATAGGAACTAGTGATTATGCTTATCACCTTCCCCAGCCAGAGATGTTACTACCTGACTTCCTTTAGCTTAACCCACTCATAAACCTTAATATAAAAGCTCACTTATAGCTCTCTCTTTCTCCCTTTTGCTTGTTTGCTCTCAATAGCAAATAATTCTCTACTTCACTTTGTTATGCTCCTGTATGATATAACTTTGCTATTTGTGTTTGTAGGTAGTAGCTTTGATGAATTTGAGCTCATCACGCTCTTAAGTTGTAAGACAGCTCAGATTTCAGAGCCAAAGATGGTTTCCCTATTTTCCTTCTTTTATTTATACTGAAATATGTAGATCTTTTAAATTTGTTATTATTGTTACAACCTATAATGTGTTTAGTTATGTAAGCTGTCTCGACTATTGCTAGTTACAACTGCTATAAACTAATTACAATCTATAACAATCTTTTAGCCATTAAGGCTCTTTCCTATCTCGATGTTATAATTGGGTTCTAACAAATGTCTCCACTCCTTGAAAAATAACCTTGTCCACAAGGTTGTTAAGTTTCTAAAATCCATCGTAATGTTCCCTAGTTGTGTCTTCGGGACATAACCCTAGCCATTGCACTAAATAACAACTGCTTCACTGGCTATCCATGTTAAAAAATAATTTTAGTCCCCACAATAGAAAGAGGATGTAGGATTAAATGATTATCCTTTACTATCGATGGTAAATCTAGAGAAGGAATAGATACCCCATGAACTTTCTTTAATGTAGAAACATGAAAAATTGGGTATATCTTTAAATCAATTGGTAATTCTAACTTATATGCCACTAATCCCACTTTACGGATGATCTAATAAGGACCATAGTAGTGTTTTGAAAGCTTATGATGACCATAAGTAAGAGACATTTGTTTATAAGATTGTACTTGCATGAAAACCAAATCACCTTCATCAAAATTGATATTTGATCTATACTCATCAGCTGGCCTCTTCGTACGCTCTTGAGCCTTCAACAGATTACTTTTAAGTTGCTTTAAAAACATATCTTATTCCTTAAGATTAGTGTCCATTACATCTATCTTTGTACTCCCCCTAATAAATGTAGCAATAGTAAGAGACATTTGTTTATAAGATTGTACTTGCTTGAAAACCAAATCACCTCCATCAAAATTGATATTTGATCTATACTCATCAGCTGGCCTCTTCGTATGCTCTTAAGCCTTCAACAGATTAATTCTAAGTTACTTTAAAAACATATCTTATTCCTTAAGATCAGTATCCGTTGCATCTATCTTTGTACTCCCCCTAATAAAGGTAGTAATAGTTAGGGGTGGCACGGATCGGTTTGGTTCGGTTTTTCCTAAAACCAAACCAAACCATAATTTACGGTTTGGTTTTTTTTCCATCCCAAACCAAACCATTAAGTAACGGTTTGGTTCGGATTATAATTTTTTAAACCATTAAATAACGGTTTGGAACGGTTTGGATTACGGTTTAAATCAAAATTCTAACTAAAAATTTTTCTTGTTCTAGTTTTTTTTACATTTGTATAGATTCTTAAATATTTATATCAATTTACAAAGTTGATATTATAAACCACGATAAAATACTTTATAAATTCATCATACTTCTAATTTATAGTTCTCTATAAAATCAATTATCCACCAATAAAATACATTCACTAACCAATACATAGTAAGTCATAATTTATGATTTTTAATATAACCATCATGTCAATTATCTACCAATAGTTTAGCTAAAATAAAAAATCATCTATCAATAAAATTCATTACTAGATAAAATGACTAACTGACAAAATATATTAAACAATTAATACATAATGAAAATTTATAACTAAATAAATAAATTTCATACTTTACAAAGTTAAAAGCTATTAAAAAAAATAATAGTTCATGATAAAAAAAATTACATATCATGAGCTTAAAAAAATTTAAGAAAGAACAAGTTGATTTAATTAATATTTACCAAATAATAAATATACAATGAAATCATATAAACATATAGTAAAATATTATTATATTTTTTTAAAACGGTTTGGTTCGTTTTACGGATTGGTTTGGTTTACCTTCCAAACCAAACCATAAATTTACGGATTGGTTCGGATTTGAAAAATTTCAAACCAAACCATGAAAAAAACCATATTTTCGGTTTGGATTGGTTCGGTTACGGATTGGTTTGGTTCGGTCGGTTTTTTTGCCCACCCCTAGTAATAGTAGGTAGTGTTCTACCATATACTGTCGAGCCTGGATTTTTAAAACTATCCGGTTCACTTCTCTTAATCCGATTCATATTAAACCCTTAACCCATTTAATATGAATCCTTGACTAGGGATTAAAAGAAATTTAATTTTCTAAAAAATTTTGGAGTCGCCACCCGATAAAAATCGAAAAAAATGAAAGCCAGGATTAATGGGTCGGTTAATCCTAACTTAGCCACTAGTCTACGAAAAGTTTGATTTAAAAATCAAACTTAAAAAAAAAATACCAGATATCTGAGTCCGGGGGCTAACCTATTAAAACCTAAGCGGTTACCACTTTAAATTTAAAATTTAGAATTTATCCTTTTCTATACTAAAAAAATTCAAACAAAACATTTATAAAACAAATATCTACAAGTTTAATCATGCATTTTTATTTTTATATATTTTTTTTTTCTTAGGATTTAAATATCAACAAATATTTGTATTTTTCCTTTAAAAAAAAAACTTATAATATGTACAAAATGATTATTTCAAACTATCAAAACAAAATAATTTTTTCTAATTTTATTGTCGCCCCGTAGGTGCCTATGTACTCGCTAATCGAGATCAGACAGAACGTAGTTCTTTTATAAAGAACTTAGTTTGTTGATCAATTTTATATTTTTAAAATATCTCACTTTAAGTTCATTAAATTTTGAATTTTTATGAAAACCAATTTTGATGATCCTATGATCTAATCAATTGATTTTTATTTCATAAAAAATATATTTTTCTAAGTTCAAAAATCATTAATTTATGACAATTCATGGCTAATTTAATGCTACATGAAAATAATTTTGAAAACTTTGAGTATTATCTTTATAGCAAATTTATAAAGATAATTTTGATAAAAACTTAATTAATATCATGATTTTTAAAAAACAATTTTTATCTTTATTATTCAACAACAATTTTGGTTTAAAAAATCTATAACAATTTATTATTTTTCAAAATTCAATAATCATCACATATGTTCAGAACATATTCAAAATATATCATAACAAAATTAAAATACAAAAACAAAACATCTCATGCATCAAATATATATTTAAAGATCAATCTATATGCAAATACATATTCAAAAATATCCAAAAAATTGCTAAAACATGTAAATTTATATTAAAAATAATTATTCTAATTTTTTTGTATTTTTCTAAATTTTTCTGGATTTTTTACGAATTTTTATTAATTTTTTCCTATTTTTCGAAATTAAATATATAATAAATAACTAATAAAATATTGCGGACTAACCTGGACCGTTGAATCTCGGATCAGATATGGAGCGTCTGATCTGTAGACTAAATCTGGACCGCAGGATCTGATGACTTTCGATCTGGAGCGTTGATTGCTTTGATCGAATCTGGACCGTCTGATTCTCTGATTGAATCTGGACCGTAGATCGCTTTGATCAATCTGGACCGTCTGATCCTCTGATTGAATATGGACCGTAGACCTGGCTGACTATTGACCGACGATCGTTGACCGACGACCGACGACCGTTGACCGACGACCGACGGGTTGGATCTCGGGTTTCGGGTCGAATCTTGGATACCCGTCGGGAAGAAGACGATGACGGTGACTTTAAGGCGTTCCTCGGCCGCTCCTGGTGGTTTTTGAAGCCTGCAACCTTGTCGGCCCGACGTGGATGTGGCTGCTGCGTCCGTTGATGGTGGTGGTTCACTCCAGAACCACCAGAAGTGGCGGTTCGTGCGGTGGTTGACGACGGCGAGGATTAAAAAATTTTCTAAAAATTTGCAGAACTTCCAAATGCAAATTCGAGCAATTCTAAACACTATAATCAATCAAAAACACTTCCTAGATGATCCTAACACTCTTTAATTGGATCGAAATCCTCCCGATCACTTCGAATTTGCAAATTTTGCAATTCGAACACTTTCTACTCTATTTTCAGATCTCGATCGTGTAGTGTGTGTTTTGTGAAATTGAATTGTACTTTCTGCTTGTGGGGTGATCCTATTTATAGAGTTCGAAACAATTTGTTGTTTTGAAGCCTTGTAATGGTTCGATTTTTGAATCACGAATCGTTATACTTTTTCAAATAAGAACGATTCAAAATTGGGACTCGATTCGTGATTGTTGGTTCAAATTGATCATGAATCTTATGTTTACAGATCATGACTCCTTGATTAAGTGTATTTAATTTGATCAATTGATACAATTCGGCCAATTTTGAAATTTGAAAAATCATGTCCATTCGAGTTTTTTCCCAATTTTCATGCTTTGATTAAAATGCCTTTTGGAATGAAAAAAATACATGAATTGTGTATAGATGTGATGTATCCCATGCCTAGTTTGTGTCCGTACAATTAATTTCGAAAAAACACAAAGATTCGTTGCTCAAATGATGTCTCAAAGTGGATGAACCGATGTGTCTTTTGGCAAAAAAAATTGAACAAAAAGAGGCAAAATCTGCCTTGGGCTAGGATCGAACTCGGGTCCCTTTGCTCTTGTGTCCATGGTCTGAACCGTTAGGCCGTTGGCCTGTGCCTTGGTCATATGGCTAACCCACTAATACTTAAGACTAATAAAATATATGTTATATTGAGCTCAAATAATTATTTATTTTAATTTTCCTACATATATTTTATTTACATTATTATTATTCATTTAATTACTTTGTTATATTTATTCTATTCCTCTATTTTTTTTATTTTTTCTATTTTCTATATTCTCTCTTTTTTATTATACTATTTATTATTATTATTATTATTATTATTATTATTATTATTATTATTATTATTATTATTATTATTATATTTTTTGATGAACTCAACATGACATTAATTTACTTTAAACTTAAACCTATTTTTTAATTGGGCAAAAATTGGGTGTCTACATATACTAGTTGAAAGTTCGGTAAATTTAGCACAGCCATGGAAGGAAGTATTGTATGAATACTTTGCCCATGGTAAACATTAGACCCATTTCATAATATACTCCAAAGTATAGCTTCTTAAATATTGCTGAATGGTCCTATTGAGTACCTCGATTTGCTTATCTAACCGAGGATGATAAGCTGAGCTGTAATTCAACATAGTCCTACCTAAATGAAAAAGTTCCTTAAAAAAATTCCTAGTAAAAATTGCATCATGATCAGACACAATTGTCTTAGGAAACCCATGGAACTTAATAACAATATTTAAGAACAACTTAGCCACTTGCGTTGCACTAAAATGAATTGGTAATGGTCCTATATAACAATACTTCATGAGCGTGTCCACAACTACCAATATAACAATGAATCCTTAAGATTTAGGAAGTGATGTAACAAAATCCATAGCTATATTTTCCCATATTCTCTCAGGATCAGGCAATGGATGTAACAAGCCGATGACTTAGTGAGATACTTAACTTGTTGACATATTACATAATCTTTAACAAATCTCACTATGTTGCCCTTCATCTCTTCTTAACAAAAACAATCAACAAGTCATTTATAAGTCTTTAGTACACCAAAATGACCTGAACTTGGGAATAATCGAGCTCCTTTAATAATAATGGAATAAGTGGTGATTGAAATACCAACAATAAACAAGACCCAAAATAAAGCAATCTATTCTTAAGTTGAAGGGACCATTTCAGTTAATGTCCCTTGTTAACGTTAGATATCAACTTCCCATAAGTTGGAACAGTGAGATATTCCTTCTTCAAATCATCTACAAAAGTAAATGATGTTGAAAAATGCTACGGAAACAACCACCATCTCCCTCCTATCGTGACAAAGCATCTGCTACTATATTATTTAACTCTGGCTTGTATATCTACTATTATGTTTCATTGATTAGGTGCTTGAATAAGTTGAGTCAATGTTTCTTTCAAGCTCATATGATCAGTTCTTATAAGAAAGTGAGACCCTAATAAGTACTAACACCACTTCTTCATAGCCTTCACCACATCATAGAGTTCTCTCACATAAGCTGTAGCTTCTTACTAAAATAAGCCGTTGGTTTATGACATTGCAACAAGATAGCTCCAATGCCCACTTCAAAAGCATTAGACTTGACAATGAATAGCTATGTAAAATCAAGAAGCTGTAACATGTCAATCAATGAAACTTATCTTGTAGTAACATGTCAATTAATGGATTGGCTATCGATGCATAGCCCTTGATAAAATGCCTATAGTACCTTGAAAGCCCCAAAAAGTGCTCATATCTTTCATTGTCATACGTTTAGGCCAATCTTGTGCTACTTTCCTTTTACTAGGATCTAGCTAAACATCGTTCTTAATCACAATAAGCCATAAATGCTCAATTTGAGTATGTCCAAAATGACATTTAGGGCCTGTTTGGATTGTTGGATTTTTATTCGTATTGATAACTTATCGATATTAGATTAGTATTGGTTCGGTTTGGTTAGTTTATGAGTAAAACTATCAGTTTTTTATTGATATTTTATCTATATTGGTTCAATATCAGTTCGGTTTGAAAATGAAACCAAATGATACCATATGTACTATCTAAATAGGCCCTTAAAACTCCTTCAAATAAAACTCATTGTCCAGCAGAATTTGCAAAACCATAGCTAAATGTTATGCATAATTCTTCATGTCTCTGTGATAAATCTAAATATTGTCAAAAGATACAATTACAAACTTTCTCAAAATGGTTTAAAAAGTTATTCATGATGGCCTAGAATGTAGCAAGTGCATTGCTTAGGCTAAAAGGCATTATGTGAAATTCATAATGGCCTTTGTGAGTTTGAAATGCTATCTTCTCAATGTCCTCTTACATCATGATTTGATGATATCCATATTGTAAATGAAGTTTTGAAAGGAACTTCACACCATATAGCTTATCTAATAATTCGTCTACCATTGGTATAAGGAACTCATCCTTAATAGCAACATTATTAAAGGCCCTATAATCAATACAAAATCACCATGCTCTATTCTTCTTCTTTATTAATAGTATTGGCGATTATACTATCTTTAATAATACCCTAAACCAACATATTCCTCACTTGTTTTTTTTTTTTATCTTATTTTCTTAGAAGTGAGGAAATCTAGATGGTTTCACATTCACTCTTGAATCATTCAATAATGAATCCTAAGTTAGACATTTCTTTTGGGTGGCAATGAAGTAGGTCTCTCAAAAACTTTAGAGTATTTGCCCAAGAGATCCCTTAATGGATTATTGCTGGTGAAACAATTTGAAATAACTTGATCCACCAATTGATAACCACATGCTATCAATTCTGTCTTCATGATTCATCCAAGCTAATGATGTGAAATTTGAGAAACTAATAAAGAGTCTTCTACTAGAGACACTTATGTACCCTAATATAAAAATGCCATAGTTAAGGCATTATAATCAATAGTAATGGAACCAAGATCCTAACCATTGAACCGTAATGCCCTAAATTTAATTAAACATTAAATCAATTAAGGTGCTACTGCCACGTATAATACTCTAAAGTATTATACGCTCAGGCTTCCTTTAAAAGATTTTGTTTATGTTGAACATTGCTACTCATTTTAGATTATGAAATCATTTAGTTAGATTTTCAAATAACTGGATTTAGTAGCTGAAAATCTATTTTATAAAATAATTTTAAATAAAAACTCTACTCCCAACCGAGTAGATCAACTTTCTAAGAAACAAAATTTTAATAAAATATTTTACAATCTACTCTTAGGGTTTGATAATCATTTACAAACACATGGGTACCAAAAGGTCCTTTATGGAAATACAAATTTATAAATAAATCCAGTCTCTATAAAACAAAACAAAAAGAAAACAAAATAACTAAAAACAAATCCATGCTCCTAGCTTGCTTTACTCATCCTCTCCAAATCAACAAAAGCTCACAAAACCCAAGCCAATCATCATCATGTCACGCCCCGAAGGGTACCCTAAACGTGGCAGTCCGCCGTACACAATACTAAAGCATAGGAATGACTACCTTAGTCATGCAAAGGCTTCCATATTATGTACAAGGCGTACATCACAACCAAGGGGACGCATTGGAGTAGCGCAATTTACATTGATAATAAATAAGTAACAAGGCAAAGAGAATACATAAGCATATCACATTTCAATTCTTAAGGGCATATCCTTCTATTATCTTCAAATAAATATACGTCCCTAATCATATAGGTTAGCAAATATAAAGAACCTTACAAAATTTCTTCATCGTATGATTCCATATCCTTAATTATCCGTCCATGACTTCCTTAATGTCATGATCCTCAAATTTAATCCACGGATACACCTGTTTCAACAAAACTATAGGGGTATAAGCTACAACTAGCTTAGTGAGATATTCCTTTTCATTCGCACCATATTTTCAAACAAGTTCATTTAGATTTTCACACATATGCTATGCATACAATGCAACAATCACATGATTACGCGAATATATATAGTCATCCGGAAACCATATATAGAACGGATTTACCCCTCCGTATCAAAGGTTAGGGAATCGGGGTTGAAGGTCCTCGACCTTCTACTGCTAGTCCCCAGGTCCTCACCCACAGCGTTCGGTTGGCTCGGCTCCGAACCTAGAGTCGCTTTCCCCGAGCGATTTGGATTCTCCAGGAAGGAACATGGCCCGTGGCACCGCACGATCACAGCCAATCCAACTCTACGCGTAGGAGTAGCAGCCTTCCGAAATAGATGTGACTCGATGGATGCTATGCGTGAACGTTTTATTGTTCTTAGGTCAAACCTTATTAAGGTTTATTAGGGGCGATCAATCAATTTAGCAACAATAAACAATCATACAAGTAAGTAAACAAAATTATTTAAACAAGCAGATCGAAGTTGCGATATTCTTAATTCTCAATTCACGCATAAACATAGAATCATATATATACGCATAATCCCGAAATCCCCAAATATATTCGTTTTTATCTTTTCTTAGTATACTAATGCTACTACATTACAAGCACAAGCAAGGTAACGAAATTAGAAGGAATAACTCACTCGTCCATTTCGCTATCTTCTTAGTCGTAGAAATCCTCGGGTAAGGTATTCTCGTGTCCTTCGTCACCTAGACAAAAGAAATACCCGGGATAAGTCTTTCATGAATTTCTATCTTGGAGATTCTAAACTTTTCTTAAAATCGCGGTAAAATCGTATAAGAAGAAATTCCAACTTAAAATGGCCATAACTTGCTCATTTTAACTCGGAATTTCGCATATAATATACCGTTTTCTACCTATTCGAAAAGATCTATCCATTTCTAAGGTTATCTTGGTCATAAAAGGTCATTTGGGTTCCGAAAACGTTAGGTACAGATTTAAAACGAATTTTCTAAACTTTTGCAAAAATCCATTTTCTAACTCAACTCCATTTTAAAGAAAATCCTTTTGTAACAATATATGTATATATTATATATTTGATAAACACTTTGAATATATAGGCAAGCTCACTTTATATGCAAAAATCCTAATGGTAGTGTCTCAACAATTTATTTCATAAACAATTCATTTAAACTTTAGTTTGAAAACTTCTTTCAAGTATTTAAAGAAACTTTATATTTTTCTTAGGTTGTTATAAATGAGTGTAATCTTATTTTATTTTCTTCATTTCCTTTTCCAAAACAAGCAAATTTTCCTTTAATCCTTAGTCTTTCATAAATTTCACTTCTAGTGATAAAGATCAATTTATCAAAAGTATATTAAGTTGTTGAAAACCTTTTCATAATTTGTTTATTTAGGATGGTTTAGAAAATGAGTCTTGTTTCTTATATTCCTTTCTAAAATATAGCTTTTACTTTCAAAACTTGTTCTTTCATTCTTTTGAAAAGAATCATCTTTATTGATAAAATCCATTATTGTAATCTTACTTTATTATATCTTTGAAAATAGTTCTTTCTTTTAGAATTTAAAAACATTACTTTTCCTAAGTGGGTTCATGAGTTGATTTTTTTTTATACTAACTTTGAAAACTAGTTTGTTCTTAGTTAGAAAAGAGTTTAAGTCTTAAACTTTTAATATTAACGATTTATTTTTCTAAAACTTAGATTACTAAAATACAAGAAAATATTTATTTTGTTTTCTCTTGGTAAAACTATCTTTGTTATTTAAGAAAACTTGAGAAAACTTGTATTATCTATTTCTAGGTTGTTGATAATAACTTCATGTTTTGTGATAAATCATTAATCAAAATTCTAGCTTTGAGTTTATTTAATAAAGTAAAATTCTATTTTTAGATTAGTTGAGACATTAACATTATGTAATGCAAGTATTATGAGCATATAAAATAATAGAACATAAGAAAATACTAAAATAATAATGAGCAAGAAAATAAAATATCAAGCATTGGGAACCTTAGCTTCATCAAGGAATCCCGATCAAGTATTGGAGCCTTAGCTTCATCAAGGCATCCCGGGACTAAGAATGGACTAGTCCCGAAAGATTAAGAAAATAAATAAAAGATTGTTTTGACTTGATATGGACAAGTCTAAGACTAGAAAGACTAGTCTTAATAATCGCATAAAATAAATAAATTGCATAACTTGAATGTAAAGAAATAACAAATGAGCTTATATGCTCTAAATAAATATATATACATATATATAAATAATTAGATTAGAAGCAATAATACAATAATAATAACAATATAAAAAGGAAGCTTATGTACAAGAACAAAACATGAATATGTTGTTGCTTTTACTACTCATATGAGTTTCAAAACAACACCATAGTCATGTTAAGTTACATGACATGGATGAATAATAGATGGAAGAAATATTTACCTAAGGTATGTAAGAGGTATGAAGATGGTAGTGAATGTATGGTTATGTGGTTATGGAGAGATGGTAGTTGTATTACATAAAGAGTTTTGGTAGGAGAGATTTTCTTCTTACAAGAAGAGAGTTCTTGTAAGAGTATGGAGAGAGTGTTTAGAGAGAATTTTTGCATAAATTCTTTACTTGAGAAAGGTGTGAAGAAATGAGAAGAGGAGAGGTGGTATTTATAGAGTTTTGTGAAGGAATTAAGAGTGAATTGAATAAAAGAAAAATAAAATAAAATAGATGTGAAAGAGGGAGGGTGAGCGCCGGTTTTGGGCATGGGGAAGGCCAATTGTACAACTTTGATTTAATTTTGTGTAATAAAGAAGTAATGTGTAAGGTTGATGTGATTAAAGTTGTGTTGGAAATATAAAAAGTAAGAAAATAGGTATGTAGATGTAAGAAGTAGGTGTAAGAAAAAGTAGAGATAGTGAAATAGTAATGAATAGTAGAAAAGTACTATGAATAGTAGACTAGACAATTAAAGTACCGGTAGTAATAAAAATACGCGTAATAATGCGATATCTGTAATTTTTAGCTACCGAAAAATTCTAAAACTGATATTTTTGGAATCCTTGTATTTTTGAGTCTATTGGTATAAACGGAATATTTTTAATATTCCGAGCTCCGGGACAGCTTTTCGAGAACCGATCCCGTTTGGGTCCAAGGTCACTCGAAATTCGCGAATCTGATATTTTTATGTTACCCTACGTTATTACGAACTATTCTAGGCCATTAACTTAATTTCGTTTTCTAGGGTTTGAAAACGCGGGATTGCCGGATCTTAAACACTAGGGTTCGTTGTAGGCTTGTTGACTTTTAGGGTTCCGTTTTGATTTCCATTTTTGAGTATTCGTACGATCGTATAATTTTTGAGTTTTGATCGTTTTAATTTTAGCTCGAAATTATGTTTATTTATTTTATTCATGATTATTTATTTGTTTTATTCTCGGGATCGTTTAACCGAGTCTAGGTTTATGAGTTGACTCAGTTTGACTTTTGTTGAAAATTTAGATTTTGTGATTCTAAAATTTTACTGAAGGATTTAGGATTTTATCATCTCGTTGTTAAGCGGTATTTGGATCTATCGTTTCGATTCGCGTTTTAGGAATTGGGTAGATCATTTAATCGACGTACGGACGTTGATTATATCGGTAATTGGACTTTATATTTCGTTTCAAGGGTTCTTGTTTTCTCAAGATTGAGAAAACTCGTTTTTGTTCTTATTTGGAATTAAGTTTTAACTTGGTTCGATTTTAAGGTTTCGTTTCCAGTGTTTTGACTCGGTCTAGAATCGGGTGTTGATCTCGAGTCGATTTTCGAGTTTTAAATTTTCAATATTAGACTTCTAGAATTATTTTTTTGAGGATTACGAAAATTTTTGGGGGTTTACACATCATCATCCATGATCACCATCACCAACATCATTCAGCAATAACAACACCATCAATAATATCACTTATCTCCATCGTCCTCAAGATAGAACCTGGCAAAGGAATAACAACAACAATAATGAGCCGAAGTTTAATGCACGGTAACACAAACACACATGGAATGATATACAAGCATAGCTAAATACAATGCACAAACAACAAGTTAATTATCTTTAATTAAAAGTAATCAAATCAACACTGGAGCGCTCACACTCCAAGATAAGCTAATGGGAATCTAGGGATCTTGAGTAACACTCTCAACGCTCAGGGGGTTAATATAGGTAGTCGGAATCCCTATATCTCCTAAATGAGATATTCGAAAGCGAGAAAATAGCTTCATCCATAGGTTACAGTTGTTACTCGACTTTACTTAAACTCAATCCATAACATGAATGTAGTTCAGTCATTACCGTAAACGTGAACTAAATCACGGTATTTCCTTCCAAGTTTAAGTAAACATTATACTGATGTTGTTTGCCCCATCAGCTACTCGCTTTACCACTTATGAAATTCATATCTCAATGACAGGGGTGGCCTAAGCGCCTAAACTACCGTGCCCATCTCAGGACAAGGTGTCGCTCCTTAGACTAGATACCGATCTTCCACTTCAAAACAAGAATCCGATTTTAATGTTGGAAGACACAACCAACATTCATCAATTAATTAAGCCATATTTAAATTTTAATTCATTTTAATATGTCTATGCTAGCATCCAACACGCAATTACTGCGTATCTTTTATATGAAATCTAAATAAAAGCTCAGACGCCATTTTAGAAAAAAATCCAAAAAATTCAGAAGTCAGACACAAACATCTGTTCAAGAATTTAAACTATATAAGCAATTGAATAGATTATTCATTACATCAAAATTATATTATTATCCTATTTGATCTTACACTAACTTGGAACCCCACTATGGTTGTGAATATTGCCCCACCAAAATACAAGCAGTTCTCCTTTGTCTGTTAAAGTATATCTTTTCACTTTATTATGGTCTCTTATTACAAAAGCATTAACAAGGCATTCATATTCCAGAAACATACAATTCCTAAGCAAATACATATATGAAGCAACATATTTCTCATGTCAATCATGGTTTATTCTAACTCATTATTCTAAGCTAACTATTAGGTATTAATTCATTTTTAACTTAATCTTAACCAAATTGAATGGTGTTAATCATTTAATTCCATTACTAAGCCAAGACGATTAAACTTAAGTAATCTAATTCATTTTAACCAATTGTAACTTATTTCTTCAAGTTGAACTTAAGTTTATTAACTAAATTCACTTTATGTCTAACTTCTACATTTAATCCATTACTTATTAAATCTATAAATTAACTAAACTCGTGTTTAATTATATTATTTAACTAACACATCACATTAACTATCATTTATCTATTTTATTTTATTTTTATTCCTTTCTTTCTTTTTTCTTTTCTCCTTTTTCTTCCTTATGAACAGCTCCAGGGGACAGATCATGCCCGTGATGGAGGTGGTGATCTTCATCACTGTCTTCATCATGCCCATAATAGAGTATATGATCTCCATCGATTACCTCATCATGGTCGTAATGGGGACAGTGATGACCAATACGGTCCTTGTCACGCCCGTGATCAAGAAGAAAAATGTGATTAGAGGAGATCATGCTCCTCGTCACGGTTGTGATCAGGCCATCATGTTTCAAAATAATTTATGCCGACGAGATCACGGGTCGCATTACGGCCGTGATGAATATAGGAATCCTTGTTACGAATTCCTTTATCTTTTTACACAACTTTTAACTACTTAATCCAACATATATCAACAACTACAATTTGTTAAATGTATAGACATGCATAATCTTAGCTTATAAACACTCACACATCCATATTTACATCATATTTCCTTAAAACATTTTATCAAACACCTAGTCTACACTAATCTACATATATTTAAATTTTCAACAAATATGCTCATATATCATATATTTACCACTTTCATCACAAGTTTTACATATTACTAGCTGTAATACAATATTTGCATGCATAAATAAGAATTAAATCAAAGAGAATAACAAAACTTATCTTTTGGAGCAATTTCCACTTCTCTACTTCTACTCTTATTTGTTGTTGATGCTACTTCTAGCTTGATTCCTACTTGAATCTTGTTTTCCAATCTTTGATTTCTCCTATAGATGTGTTAAATTTGAGATTTGGAGCTTAGATTTTGAGAAAGAAGAGAAAGAGAGAGAGAAAAAGAAACAATGGAAAGAAGAAGAAGGAAGAGAGAGAAAAAGGCAGCTAAATGGGAAAAGAAAAAGGTATATATATATAGAGAGAGAGAGAGAGGAAACATTAAGAGATATTTTAAGACAAACGTATTAGGTTCGAACTTTTAGATCAATATCTTTAGTTCTAGAAGTATTTAAGAAATAATATGAGGATCAATAGGTTAGAAATAAAGAGCTCAAGATAGACAATTGATTTAAGAGATTGGTTGTTATCAAATTGATATTTAACTCGAGCTTAGGCTCAAATATGATATTTTTAAGAAAGTAGGTGATTCCAAATTTTATGGGGATTAAGAATATGGAATGATAAGATAAAGTTTAGGGATTTAGAGATCCACTAAACATTTCAAACAACCTATTTGGGGTTTAAGAATTTCAAATCTCAAATTTTAACTTAATTATTTTTACTAAATTAGTTTTATTAACTTTTCTAATCATAATTCATCATCTATTTCACTTGCTTCATTTTAATCTATCTAAATCTAATTTCTAACTTAGGTGAAGCTTTGGGATATTTCATGAACTCTGAGTACCATATCAGCTTTTTGCATGGGTAATATATAAAAGGTAATTGAGAATGTATTATTTTGTATTAGTATTGGAACATTGACATATTTCCCTTCACACATCATCTTATTGCTGTCCCCAATCATTAATTGAAAAGAATATGTAGGTTACACTATTAAATTTGAATGCTTTACAAGTCAAGGTTGTAGAAAATTATGTGTGCTACCATTGTTTACTAAAATTGTTATACCGTGGTTACCAATCATTCCAAAAAAATGCAATGTCTTAGAAATTTGCATACTTGTCATCGCATGAAAACTCACAGTAGCCTCTTGATTATAATCCACAATATGTAATGCATCCATCTTATCATCAAGATATGCATCTACATCTTCATTATCTCCTTCATCTGCCACTAATAGTAAGAACTTTGCTTTGCACTTATAATTTTCACTTGATTTTTGTCACAATATAACATTAGTCTTTCTCTCTTCGTATAGCCATTTAAGTAGGTGATAGCCATCGTGGTTTTGGGATCTTAGGAAGAATTCTAAGATGAAGGTTATGTATGAGAAGTAGAATGGGTTAGTGTATGGGGTTTAAAAAAACTAAGGGTTAAAGTGGAGGGTTTAGAAAAAGAATGGTTGTAAGAATGTGAAGGTAAGGTTGGGTTTTAAAGGAAAATTGGTCATTATATTTAACTTTGTATAACTTGGCTAAGGAAATGTCTTAAATCATGATTGTGGGATGGATAATTTGTAGTTCACGTTTCAAATGAGGTTTAAGACCTAATATGAAAGAACTCAACAAAAAGCTATTGGACAGTCCTATTACCTAGTGAAAGGTTTCAAATTGAGACCGGTATTCGTCCATAGATGAAGTCTGCAACAATTTAGCTAATTGGCCTTATAGGTCCTCATATATGGATGGACTAGAACGTTCTTCCACAACTTGTTTGAAAGACACCTAGGTAGACATCTTATTATTCTTTTCCATCCATTGATACCATTTTGATATGTTTTCCTCTTAAGCAAAGGCAAAAATGGTGATCTGCTCTTCATTAGGTATTATATGAAAGTTAAAAAAGTCTTTTTGATTTCAATATCCACCTAAGTGCATCTACTCAATTAAACTTCAGAATCTCATGCTTAATTCCTTTGAGAATTAAATCATGAACATTGTCATTGGAAAATCTTGACTCCCTACCATTTGAAACTTGTGAAGAAACTCCTTGAGTCTAATTCCCTAACACTTGCAAACTAAAAGTAATAGTTTGCTTGATAGTCTCCATGAAAGCAACAAGCTTCTTATCCATGTCTTGATTTAGTTGCTATTGAAGTTTACCAAATTTCTCATCTAATGATCTAGTTTAAGGTGCTATTGTAGCAGATCAAGAAGATCAAGAAAAAAACAATGACAAGAGCACCAATTGTTACTACATGATTTCCTTTGGCCTAGCCTAGTTGCAAACCATAACATAAAAGCTCACTTACAAGTCTCTTCTTCTCCTTTATGCCTCTTCATTCTCAGTTGTAGATAAGCATAGAAACCCTGAATCTCTCTATCACACTTTGTTATGCTCATGTATGATATAACTTTGCTATTTGTATTTGCAGGTAGTAGCTTTGATGAATTTGAGCTCATCATACTCCTAAGTTGTAAGACACCTTACATTTCAAGGCCAAAGATGGTTTTCCCTATTTTCCTTCTTTTATTTACACTCAAATATGTAGATCTTTTAGATCTATTATTATTGTTTCAATTTGTAATGTGTTTTGTTATGTAATTTGTTTCTTGGCTATTGCTAGTTACAATTGCTATTAATTAATTAAAATCTATAACAATCTCTTAGCCTGTTAAGGCTTTTTCCTATTTCTATGTTGTAGACAGGTTGTAACAATAGACATCACTCATATATATATATATATATATATATATATTAGTGGTAAGTGAAAACGTCATAGGTTTTCTCATGGTATTACAACTTAACCTAAGACTATGAGATTAAAATTTTGTTAATATTGAAAAGTATTATTATTCAATTTTATTTGCAACTCATAAACATCGTAAGCTAATTTCAAAATAGTTCTCCTTGATATCAGTTTGAAAATTAGGTTCAGTTAAAATTATCATGGCACATAATGTTTCTTATTATTATGCTTATATTGATTATATCATATATATTCTTTTATTTATTATTGCATCTCTTTACTATGTGTTACTTTTATTTTTCCTAAATTAAGTATAGATGAGTAGATACAGTAGCAATGATTATGTGTGTGCAGTATTTGGTTTGCATTACGGGTAGTTTCAAAGGAATAACTTGGCAATGGCACATAAGGATGACTTATGAAGAGATGATAGGAAGGAGGAGTAACCAATTTCAAATTGCTTGAATGCATGCATAGGTGGAGGAGCTATATAGCATTAACCTTATATTTCTTCGAGAGAAGCAATGCGTTCTTCTTCTAAACCTTGTTTGATCTTCATGATTATAATTCGATAGTATGATGGCATTTCTTTGAATGTTTGAAAAAATCTCCAGTGAGGAGAAGTCTAAGTTATTTATAGAGTTTGGCTATTGACGACATCCATTAGATCATACGGATTGTTAATGGTCAAGATGAGTCTTTTTACTAATGGATCCTCCCATGGGTTCATTTGAGTTTAAGCCCATGGAGAGCTTTCTTTCAAGTGCATGAGCTTTTTTGAAAAAGGTCGAGAGTGGATGGGCTAGTCCAACGATCTTTACTCCTAGTTCACTATGCTAAATCTCCCATAAGTCATCCAATGACATGGATTGGACTCTTTTGTCCCTACGCTTAGTCTAAGAGGCAAGTTCAAATGTTTTATATATAATTAAATTATCCGTCTACATTAACAATTTTGCATATGAGGAAAATTTAATGTGGTGAATAATTGCCATAGTATGTTTCAAACGGTTTGATATCAAATGTGGTCATATTTACTTTGAAATGTATAATGTTCTATGTATGTTTTCTTAATATTTTCAAGCTACTAACTTTCCTTTCATGCTATGTGGATGAGTGACCCAAACATTTTTTGATTGGTTGCCTCCTAGATAGGAGATTAGTATTACACATATATATAGAAGGAGGAAGGAATTTGCATTTATGAGTTTGCTCCCTCTTGGTTGCCTCCTAGATAGGAGATTGAAAACACTAGATTGCAATACTAATCTCAATAAAATGGCGGAAGAACATAATAAAACATTCTATATGATCCTTATGTCAGTTTGTGTAACTTACATGAACATTGTGTATGGAAAATCTTTAGTATAGTGGAAATAAAAGTAAAGATGTGGAAAAAAAATGAAACCAAAGTAGCATTTTTTTCGTTTGGATGTAAAATACAAAAATAAAAAAAAATTGAATAGAAACATTTTCTTTCTATTTTTTTCTTCCTCTTAAGCTCCTTTTCACATGTCTGGTAATAAATAAATTCAGTTAAAAGTTAAAAAAAAAAAACTTAATCTTACTTTGATTTATTTTCCATTCTATTCGTTTCTCTCTAACATTATAATAGGCCTAACTTATTTAGCCCAAGAACAATTATTATTGCAACAAAACAAAGTCCAACCCATACAAGATAGTTCGAGAGTACATTTCAAAAATACTAAAGAAGAATCATTATATGACATACTATCGTCTAGCACTTCAACTTCAACTTTTACTATCGCGAAAACTCTAATTCAGGAAAGCTGTTCAAAGAAACTTCAAACCCTAATACGAAAAGGGAATTCAATACATAACATAAGGACATCAAACTCTAGGTTCAGAAAATTAGAAAGGTAAAGCCTTCTCTCTCAAATTGCTTTCTACTTCCTCAGTAGCTAGGTATCAAACTCAAATTTTGAAAGAATTGAAATGTTTATTATGAATATTTGTTACTTAGAACAAAAATAGATATCTCATCTAGGGTTTTTGATAGTGTTTCCAAAGTAACAAGGTGATGAGAGGGCTTACTAGCTTCAAGTTCCAACAACTCTTAATTCTCAAGTTTGAGATCAAGAACCATGGATTTTATTTTTTTCTAACGTTCCCTTTATCCTTTTATATTCACTTCTATTAAAGTACTGTTAGCAGTTGAATATTGGAGCTGAACTTAGTTATTCTGTTATGTTTATGTTATTATTGCTAGTTTGATGATTACGCTAGTTTAATTAGTTATTGTGACTCCTACTAATGTAACTTGGCCTTCTACCCCTTATATTAATCATATCACATCATGTATGATTTATTGGTATGGAATTTGTATTCCTTTATTATCAAGAAATATCTATTCCTTTGTTTTCTTTGTAAAATATTCTATAATAAGGAATATATATTCCATATAACATGAAATTGACTACGAATCTACATTCCTTCCATTCATTGGAGGATTGACTAACCCTTTACAAAAGCATACTTTGCTCTAAAAATAACCCTAATTATAAAAACAAAGAAATTGCTATTCCTTTTTAGATCCATTGCATTCCAGTAAACCAAACGTAATGTAAATTTATGAGAAGGAAAAAAAAAATATTCGTTCAAACTTTTCCATTTCCACTGAACCAAGTAAAGCATAAACCTAACAGGGTCAAGAATGGTTAGCATATGACACATAACACACTCTCGAGTGGATGCTAGATTGGACCCAAGCTCCTAAGTTCTAATTAACATGATAGTTCAGCAATTTCCACTAAAGCTTGGATATATGTAATTTTTTAAGAAGATAATTTGCTAGAAAGAATTTGTGAAATACCATTGGAAAAAACACAGTTAGAATATGCGATCTCAATTTGATAGCCAAGTTTTTCTTATGTTTAAATCCATTGATTAGGCACTTGAGTGACGCTTTTATTTATGATTTTGTTTTGCTTTTTGCATGAGTTTTGCACTATATATTACACAAAGATGGATGAGTTATTTATTGATCCCATATTATCTTGACTAGTGAAGAGACAACACTTGAGCATATGGCATGAATTATAAATTTTTATATTAGTTCTTAACTGAAGTGTTTTATTATGATTGATGGAGACATGATGGAAACAACAAATTAGAGAAAGAATATATATATTTTGCTTGGAAATAAAATATGATATAAAGATTTAGATGTCTTGTGTCTTGAGGTTGAGTTTGTTTAACTTAATATGATCCTCATGTTAGTGATGTTATTGATATGGTAAACAAGTGTCAAATTGAGTAGGATGATGAATGGGTGTTTGCAATGTACCTAGGAAATGTTCACCAGTAAATCAATGGAATGATTCTTCGTCAATTACCAAAAACACTACACTTGTAAAAATTCAAGGATTTTGGATATTTAAGGTTTGATATTTGAAATATATATGGTGTTATTCAAAGATATGACTCACGAAGAATAACCTAAACTAAACTCTTGCTATTTGATATGACACTCGACTAGGGGCGTAAATGAACCAAACTAGTTTACAAATTACTCAATCTGCTATTGATATTTACTTGAGTTTGATCCAAGAATAGTCTAGCAAAGCTCGAGCTTGAGCTATTTAAGTAGTTTATCGAGCCAAGCTCGAGCTTTATATATTTAGCTTGATTAGCTTGCGAGTCTAATCAAGTTCTATCAAGTTTGAGTCGAGTATAAATATTAATCCAATCAAATCAAGTTTGGATATTAATATTATTTAAATTAGAATAAAAAATATTTTCTTAATGTAAATTGAACCTAAAAAAACTTAACTAAGTCAAGCTCGAGCTTATGTGTCACGCTCTAAGGGATACCCTAAATGTGGTAATTTGCCATATATAATATTAAAGCCTAGGAATGACTACCTTAGTCACGCAAAGGCTTCCATATTATGCATAGGGCATACTTACAACAAAGGAAACACATTGGAGTAACACAAGGTAGTGATTAAATAGCAATGCAAGAGAACTATATATCAATAAGCTTAAACAAAGTATGTTACTTTTCTTAGGGTCATACCCATACTAATGTCGACAAATGATTCGGATAGTATGGCTATTCATAATAATCTCCGAAGTAAAAACATTTGACATAAAAGGTTCCCAAGCGAAACTTCATCTCAAGCTCCCGGATCTTTCATTATAGTCCTAAAACCCAAAAGTGATTCCTTTGTTGTTTTATTCCTTGAGTAAGCCTTGAGTATTTCTGTTTTATCAAAGATTGATGGGGGTATAAGTTTATAACATGTCTAGTGTGATACTTCCTATCATTTGTATCAACAGGTATTAACAAACAAGTTTATTAGCCAAAACATATATTATGCAACAACCATATGAATACATAGATATATATGGTTATCTAAAAACCATACATATAATGGATTTATCTCATTTGTGACAAGGGTTAGGGAATTCGAATTGAGTTTTTCGTATCCTCTACCAATCCCTGAGAACTTGTTCACAGTGATTGGCCAGCGTAGCTCCTCCATCTGGACTCATTCCCTGAACATCTATAATTTCCTCAAGAAGGAGCAAATCTACGCTCGTGGCAAGATCTCATAGGTCTTCTAGCTCTTCATGTAGGAGTAGTAGCCTTTAATGTTGTAATTCTATGACGTGCTATGAGTGATCAATTTATATATTTAATTCCCAATCAAGTTACTTTCCATTTAGGGGTGATCAATAAGACAACTACATACAAAAACATGATAATGAAAACATAGAGCATTAATCAACCGTTTCAATGTTTCGATACACTTATCATTTATTGATCAAGCATAGAAGAATTACAAGCATAATTTCATGGTATCCCACATGAAAATCCATTTTATCTTTCTCTATATATTCTAGTGCTCTACAGTACAATTATACACAAGGTAACAAAATTGAGAAGAAGAACTCAGTTGTTCATTAGAGCAATTTCTAGTCAAAATAATCTTCGGGAAAATGAGTCTTGTAATTTTTGTCACCTGAACGAAGAAATACCCAAAGTGAGTATTTCATACTAAGTTCATTTAATTTTTCTACCTCAATGAATTCTTTTTCGGTAGAATTGTCAATTACCTAGTCTAAACCTTAAAACGTCTATAACTTTCTCATTTTAACTTCATATTTGCATATGAGTAATCATTGTCTACTTATTTCGGATGCTCTATCTATTTCTAAGGTTATTTCAAACTTTTAAAGCCATTAAGGTCCTAGAAACACTCGGTACAGATCATGTTCAGATGATTCTATGTTTGTTTTCTGACACTTTTTACAATTTTATATTATGTAGACATTCTAAGATAAGCCTATACTTTATTCCTAGACTTAAAACACATTATAGACTTAAAGATAGCTCACAATACAAACTGATCCTAGTGATGTTGCTGAAAGGAGATTTATTCATTAAATAAGTTCATGGAAATAGAAAATTTTCAAGTTTAAAAAAATTCAATTTTTGAAATTTCGTAGTGAACTCTTATTTCTTAATACATTAAAATAAATGAATTGAATTTAGAAATAAAATTCCATTCTTTATTTAATATCTTAGAATCCTTGTTCAATATTTGTATTGTATGCTTGATTATCAAAACATTGATTTTCATGTACATTTTGAGAAAAGAATTTCAAGTTATAAAATTTCCCCGAATGTTACACAGGGTCCCATCATTAAAAAAAATTAGGAGGTTTATTTTTGTTTCTAAATTTTTTTTTGCTTAAATGATTTTCCAAGGCTTTGAAAATAGATTTAGAAAATTATTTGCATAACAAAGAATTATCAAAATTAAAATTTGAAGGGTTTTCTTTATTAACATCATTATGAGTATATATGTACATAAACTTAACTACGCTTATTAATTTTTATTTTAGCAAGATCAACTAAGATCATGAATGAAAATATAAGAAAAAAAATAGAAATATGGAAGTCTTCGATTATTGTCAAGGCCTCTTAAGACTTAAAATAATCCAATCACCATGATTAATAAAATTAAAGCATAAAGAAATGAAATATGAAAGTCTTAGATTCTTATCAAGGCTTTTCGAGACTTGAAATACTTCAACCTCATGAATAAAATTAGATAAATAATGGGAACAACATGTGAGTCTTAACTTTGTGTCAAGGCTCCCGAGACTTAAATTTTCCAATTTCCTTTGCACTTGAATATGGACAAGTCTAAGACTGAGATTGACTAGTATTATGAAATAAATTAATTGCTTGAAATAAATAAGTGTATGAAATAAATAAATAAAGTCAGGATAATGAGCATTAGGCTGTAAGGATATAAATACGTATATACATACATAAACATATAGAAAAGTTAGATTAAAGACATGAAAAAAAAATAGGATATGCCATAAACATGAATTTAAGTATAACATTGCGATATGAATTTAATGTGTTGTCTTATATTTCTAATCCCTAGCATTTGCGTCATGGAGATGTTAATGGAAAACCTTAAATGACATACACAAACACATATCACATGCATGATATGTAAGATGATTTAGAATAATCACCTAAAGAAGAAAAATGGAATGTGTAAGGGCTATAAAGAGGGAAAGAATTGCCGAGAGAGAGAGAGAGAGGGAGAGTGTTTGAGAGAAAAATTACTGAGAGGAAAAATTGGTAGAGTTTGATTATGGTGAAGAAAAATTGTGAAAGAAGTAAAGGAGAGGGTGGTATTTATAGAGAAAAGTGGAGGGGAATTAAATAAGAAAAAATAAAATAAATATTAGGGAGAGAGCGGGACGACTAATTATGTAGAGGGGAAGAGAGAGAGAGATAGAGAAATCAATTTAAATAGAAAAGTGTAACAAAGCCTAAGAGAAGTTAAGTAAAAAGTATAGTAAAAGTTTTATGGAAAAAGAAAATGTAAGAGAAAAGCATGTAAGAATGTAAGAGTAGATGTAAGAAAAAGTAAAGTAGAGTGAATAATAAAAAGTAAGGTGAAGTGACTAATTAATTATTCATAGAGATAAAATACGCGTATATGGGCTATAATTGTTGTTTTTGTGAGTCAATAAAATTTAAAATGATATTTTATGAATATCTTAATATATTTTTAGTATAAATTATTTCTCAAAATTTTTTACCTTGTTTTGTGTTGATATCTGAATACAAAAATAGATCTAGTAAATGTTCAAAACGATTGAAGTTTTGCTGAAACTGATCATTTTAGGGTATATACAATACATTTGGTTCATAATTCGAGTTCATATTGTTTTTCTAATTTATTTAGTATTTTAGGGTTTCAAAAGTTGTCTGATTGAGTCAATGGTTCTAGGGTTTAAGATTGACTCAGTTTGACTTTGGGGCTCCAGTTCCATTCTTGACTATAAGGTTTTACCTATAAGATTACCGTAAAATTCTAGGTTTTACAACTATAGGAAATTATTACTTGTTATTTTATTGTTAGATATTATTTGGGTATACTGCCCCATTTGCATGTTAGAGGTTAAATAGATGAATCATTTAGCATAAGGTTTTCGACTTAAGAGGATATTGGATTTTCATTTTGTTTTCAAAGGTATTCATTCTCTTAGGATTTGGTATTTAGGATTTTTTGTTCCCTTTATACTCAAAAGATATTTGGGTTTATCTAACTCACCTTACATTGTCTAAGGTTTTCTAGACTTGTGATTGGTTCGGATTGATACTAGGGTTTCTTGGTTTTAAGGTTGAATCGAATCGATCAGGTTATAGTATGTGAAATTTATTGATGGTGATATATCTTTACTAAATTCCTTACCTTTAGGTTTTTGGGATTTTTCCATATTATTTATATCCTAAGGTTATTTATTCTTTATTTGATCTCGTTTAGGGTTTCTAGAGTTTGGTTGTAACTTGAATCATTTTAGGGTTCCAATTTCAGTATTAGCTCCACGGTTCTCATCTAGGAGTACCAAAAAATCTAGGGGCTTACATTATGTAGTGTCACATCAACTCGAGCTCAAGCTTAAAATTTTTAGCTTGGTCGAGGTTGGGCTTTGAAATTCCAAGTCTAGCTTAAGTTCAAACTCAATACTGTACTATCTCAACTCAACTCATTTGCATTCGTATGTCACGAATAAGTTGAAATGGTTTATCTGCCATAAGTGTAATAGATTAATAAGAACTTAAAAGAAGAGAATTTTTACTAAGAGTGTTCATGGTATTGTTCAGTTCGGTTCAAGGGTTGAATCGAACTGAACTGCATTTGAAATAGTTCGGTTCAAACCCTTAATGAGCCGAACCGCCTTAAAAAGCATTTAATTGTAATAACTAATATTAATAGTCATTTGATTTCCAATAACAGAAAGATATTTAGATTGAGGAATGTTGTGCAAGAATTAGAGACAATTATCATTATATCAAGCCGTATATTTAATAATTTCAAATATACATATTATCTTGTCCTAAAATTAATTTCCAATGCAAATTTAAAGTAACATATATTCTTAATAAATCTATAACACTAACTAAAAAAGTATTTCTTTTGTATTAATTCCATATTTATTTATAATGTTCTCCCTTATTATGTATTCAAATTTCGATTATACTAATTAAATGATTATGCATGTTATAAACTCTATTAAGCTACTTCGTTTTAATTTGATGCATGTCTACTAGTTTTAGGAAGAATTTAAAATTAATAAAATAAGAAAACATACTATAAGAGTTTTGAAAATAATAATAATAAGGAATATTAAAATTTTTGAAAATCTTTTCTTTGGTTTTAGAAAAGGTTTCAAAATCAATGAAATAAAACAGGACAACATGCAAAAAGGATTTGAAATTAATAGTAAAGGACATTATGATTTATGGAAATTTGTTGTATTATTTTAGGAAAAGATTTATAGAAAAAATAATTAGTGTGTCAAAGAGATGTGTAAAGTATTAAAAACTTATCTTATATGTTGAGGAATTAAAAGCCTATTCTGTATTTTTTGAGACGAGTAAAAGATTGCTTTTATAGTATTATTAGATATATAATACATTTAATGATGTGTTATGTAAAATATAAAAACAAAAAAAAAATATATATATATACAATATTTATATTTATAAATAATGATAATGTGGTTAAAAATGTAATTTACATTTCATAAATTGGAACAAAATTATATTTTCTCTTAATGAATCTATGAATTGAAATCTTCCTCAATTCTCTTTCAAAGATGCATCTAAACACAAAAATGGTATTAAAATTCAGAATTGCAATTCTATTTCAAGTCTATTTTAACATTTTACATACATATGTGACATTAGAATGAAATGTCATATGTGGCCCTAATACTTCATGTTTAAGAGTTATAAATAAAATGGCCTTATTTTTTTTTTTATTTTTTTAATGTGAAGCAGTTTGGTTTAGGTTCAAACAGCGTTGAACTGAACCATAATCGTTTAGACTCTTCTTGAACCGAATCGTGAACCGAACCAAAATATAAAAGAACCGCATTTGGCAATTCGGTTTGGTTCGAATCGGTTTTCTATTTGGTTCAATAAACAACCTATTTTTTACACTTAAAATATGATAGGACTAAATACTAATGTTGTATTCTTACAATAATGTATTTATATTATCACTTTTTGTAATGGCAATAAGGAAATAAAAATAAAACACAAGTCACTTGTTTGCTTTGCACCAATGATCTAACCCTTAAGTTCACTAATATGCTAGTATAAGGTAATATTTTGTTCTTAAAGTGGGGCTAGACTAGCAAGCGTACCAATGAGTCGATCCATAAGCCAATTAGAGGATGTATTCTATGTTTTGGAACTAGAGTTTACTAATAAGCCGATCTATAATCATACTAGTGGCTAGTAGGTTTTGTACTATTAGTTCTCTAGTTGCTTTGCTGCCTCCAAGAATTGATTACAAGTGACAATATTCTTACATAAACTACAACAACTTCCAAAAGATATATTCAACAACTCTACAATATTGTGCCCATAACTATCAAGTAAATACAAGGAAGTAACAAGTGATGATGCTCTTGGCTCCAGCTGAATCACTAAGAGTACAAGTGTATAGCTTTACAATCCTTATTCTTAGGTTTTGGCGATTTATCTTGGTGTTAGATTATTAGTTTAGAGCTAATTAATATCACTCTCGGCTACCATAAGGAAACAATAGAATAACCAATATTGAAAACACATAACCACCTAGTAATGTTGCTTTTAGTAGATTATATACTAATAAGAATTAGTTAATTGTACGGATTTGCCAATTGTTAGACAAATAATAGGTAGGATAGCCATCCTCTATCTCTCACATACTAATTATATCATATGTTATATATGGTGGGATGATAGTAAATGAAGTAGGGAATAAAATATATCATTGTACTACTTAGCCATGGGATGAAAAAATAAAAGTCTTAATTGAACTTATGAAAATGCTATGTGAAAGATTATTAATGATGAAAGCAATATGAAAATTTATACTTTAATGGTCTAAGGTGCTTTTATGTTAAAGAGTAAAAAGATGCTAAAGTAATGGATATGTAATTATTAAGTTAACGCAAATGATGAATTTTCTACATTTTCAATAAAATATGGGAGTTTTAGAATTTATCGTGGCCTAGAGTTTTCTCCACATTAAGGGGTACTTAGTACTTAAATAATAGGCTTAAAGAGGTGTTTAGAGATAAGATGTAGATAGCCATGGACTGATCTCTTGATCTAGATCAGTAAGGACTTGAGTTGTGTTTAGATCCTCAAATTAACCATGCCGATGTCATGTTAATACGAACGAACTAATGACTTGTGATTGTGGTGGCAAACCAATCCTTGTTTTTACCCATCTCTTGGATTATGGCATATAAATCACTAGGATCTAGTCATGCATCATATTGATTAGAGAGTATAGTATTTCATATCAATAGCAATATGTTATATGTATTATTGGTGCCTTATGTATCATTTCCTGTAAACCCTCAATCATAAAAATACTAAAACCACGTAAAAATCATATTCTTCTTAGTTGCATGATTGTTAAATCAACTTATTCCTTTACTAAGGTCCAGGTCGTATCACAAAGATAAATGGAGAATTTAATAATACAATACCAATTCGAATCTTGGTTAGATATATGTTTTTTCTTGAACAATGTTGATAGGCTATTTTAGACATGGACTCTCTAAATTTATACTAACTTGTTAGGCCTTGGACTAAACTCCTTATGCTTTGCTTAACCTTTTTTGAAACTATAAAACAACTCTACAAAGTCAAGCTAGGTGGACCAATTGTCTATAGCTTAGCCACTACTTACATGCCAACGAGTAGACTCCCAAACAAAAATGATAGGAGCTCCAACCTAGTTAGCAAAACTGATGTTCGTTTGACTATCAGCAAATGTGCTTACTATCCTCAATTCGTCATACAGAGGTCTTTGACATCATCTTAATAGGAAGATTGCTATAGCTTAGCCACTCCTTACATGCTGACTAGTAAACTCCTAAAGAAAAATGATAGGAGCTCCAAGCTCATTAGTAAAACTGATGTTCATTCGACTATTAGCAAATGTGCTTATTATCCTCAATTCGCCATGCAAAGATCTTTGACATCATCGTAATAGGGAGATTGCTTTCCTAGTATATGAGGATATCTTTTTTTTTTTTTTTTTAAATATGTTGGGATTTACCTCCTATTAATGATGATCCACTTTCCTATTCAATCATCTTCTCCTTCCTTATAAATAGACATCATCACTCTCTAGTACAATGACTTACACATTCCATATACGATTGTTACCCCATTAATTTGCTCCCACAAAGTTTTAATCTAAGCATCAAAATGATCATGTCAGATAACATTTAGATGCCCTTTGGACTTGTTTGTTTTGTACGCTTAACTTCATTAAGGTCTAATCCACTTATTATTCTACTAACGGATCTCAAGCAACCATAAAAAAAAATCAAAGAATTTATAATAGAGTATTAGAAAAACTAATTTATAAAACCTAGAATTATTGATTGTAAGGGATTACTATTTCAGATTTAAAAAAAAAAAATACTCTCATTATAAAAAGGGAAGAAACTCTACAATCATTTGAGAGAAAATTTTTCCTCCTTTTCAAGCTAATCAAATGGACAACAATGGCTAGCGTCCCGCTTAGTTTAGACAGCTTAAAGTAATTATTCACTATATTATATCTTCAACATTTTGTTATGAATATGGTTTCAAAATTATTATCACATATATTTTTATTATTAGTACATGTTGCCTTTTTTTTTAAAAATATTTTATGACTATCACAAATTATACATCGTCATCGCTAATTTCATTTCATCATTAATAATTTTTTTCCTATCAAATATACACAAACAAGAGGTCTGTTTCTTTCATTTGATAATATGAGCTATAATTTTCACATGACTAAATATAAAATGAGTAACTTGGGATAATTAGATAACTATACTATATTATACATTGTATCTAATAACACTTTAGTCAACTAGGTAGGTTCAAGTGGATACTAGAGGTCATAGGTATTCTTTGTTTGTAATATTTTAGAATGTACTTCAACAAGATAGGGCCGAGGTACCAATTTCTATACTCTATATCGAACTTGTAACATGCACCTTTAGATATACAAAGTATTCAATCCACATTGTATAAATTAATAATAATAATAATGCATATATAAGAATGTAACATTTTACTTTTAATGATCTATATAAAAAAAGGAAAAAGAAAAAAGATATAATACATAGATTATAGTCCAAACGTATCATCAATGAGAAACCCTAAACCATTTTCTACATCATTTCTTTGCTTCTTTCTTATCTCATTTATACATTTGTCTTATTTCATCAGATATTGCATTTATAAACTTATTGTAATGGACTTGTTGTTATATGTTTTAGGTGAAGAATTTAAATTTCCATTGGATTGTATGTTTTGTACAAGTGAGGGTATATCTTCTTCATGGACTTGTCATTTTGTCACTTTTGTTTCATAATATGATTGTTGTCATAAGGTATATAGGATATTATATGAGATAGATTGTGGTCATGGCACTTTTAGAGAGCTTATGCGTTTTAATAATTTGAATGCACAGCATGTCGTGGAAATATTGGTAGGTCTTTGTTATCAAGATTACACTTAACAATTTAAATATTACAACTATATAGTGAAATCATTTACAAGTTGTATGGTAGTTTCATGATGTTATAATGTAGGTTACACTTCTAAAATTTTAAATGTAATGCCTATAAAATATGGCATGGATTAACTATCCTATCTTACTCATTTGCTATCTACTCACCTTAGCCACAAGTCTACAAACTTTTGGAGATAGTAGCACTTCCAAAATGCTATAAAATTGCACATATAAAGGTGTAAATAATTATATTATAGAATAAAATTTCATTTTCGTAATATATCTAAAATATTGTGATCATGCGGAGTTAATACATTAAGCTACGTGGTAATTTCTTTAAGTAAAATAATGATCTATATATTTATATATATTCTAACCATGACTAAAAGGCTTTATAATTATACACACATATATATTTCAAGCCTGGTCGTTTTCCATTAAAAGGGTACCGAGACATGATTTACATGATATCATTTGGGATCGGTTGTCTTACGATTGTAGTGGCCATGTCAAATGGATTGTTTTCTTCCGGAAAGCAAAGTGAGCCCGAGAACACAACTTAAACTTCTGCATGATTCATTACAGCCCACGGGCCATGCAACCTTATTGATTCGTAAACATATAGCCACAATAAGCAACCTAATAAAATGAAAAACTACGGATAAATTGAATCTGAAAAAAAAAAAATTGTATTAGAAAATTTTAATTGTTGGAAAAACTTTTTATAATATTTTATATTTCAGAAGCATCGTTTAATTTATCAACATTTGTGAGATTGCACCGATTAAGTTAATCCAATATTATTTTCTCAATTTGATTAGTGTTTTAGTTTTTTTAATCATTCTGGTCTATTTTTTCTAATGTTTTCAACCATATTGTCTGTAAAAGTAAGATATTGAAAAGATGAAGATATGAATACATGGTAACATGTATCCCTCTTTTATAAAATTAGATACCTAACAAATCTTATAATGTTCACTTAATTTTCCTTTGATTTATTCATACTTAATAAAAAAATAAATTTTCATTTTCCAATACATTAACTCACACATATATTTTGAAGAACCCTTCCTCTTCAAAAGAGAGTAATTGGTAAATTTCCATTTTTAATCTCATTCTCTAATAATTGAAATTGTAACAGATATAATACTAATAAGATAGCTTTCCAAATGATAAATTTTTTATTAAATAGAGAACAAATATATGAAGAGTACAAAACAAGATTTATAAGTAGAGATAATTAGGAAAAAGATAGATCGGGTATAGAGTTTTAACTGTAATCTACTTGTAAGGTACATGAAACTGAATTTTGTACTTGAAACCTACTTTGTAGTACCTTAGCCTTACCATGTAGAATTTGCAAATTTTCTTATGGAACCTATATTCTTTTTATTTTCTTCTTAAAGTTCAAGTTCATAGTAATATATATTCTTTCCTATAATATAGAAAATTCCTTATTTTCACATATTTACTTTTTAATAATGCCAATAAAAAACTTTAAAAGTGTTTCTAAATATCACAAAGTTCCACAATATGTATAATTGGTTTATAAGTAAAAATTTAAATACTTCAAATGAAGAATAGCATCATCATTCATTGAATAAAAAGCGAAAATTACAAAAGAAAAAAAAAAAAGTGGTTTTCCAATGCCTTCCACTAAAATTTCCTAAACCATGTTTCATAAATAATGTAATGTCTTAGAACTTCGCCTATTGAGGTATTGTCCGTTTTGGCTACATGCAACATGGTTTTGTTCTTTTGGTGTCAGTGCTTCCTTGAGGTTATCCATCTTGGGAATACTCTGTATAGAGTACGCTTAACTTTATAATTTGAATGAACTCTAAGCCATTACAATAAAAGATGTCTCTATGATTAGAGTTTCACCATCTATATTTGAGGGGTATAAGATATTCTCCCTCTTATAGAACTGACATTGTCACACTTCAAAGGATACCGTAAACATGACAGTCCACCATACTCAATATTAAAGCTAAAATATGATAATCTTAGTAATCTCAAAAGCTTCGTTCCAGGTGCAAAGCGTACCTTTACAATCATAAAGGACCATATTTAAAACAAGTTGTTTAAGAAACATTCATATAACAATTAAGAATGAAAATCATAACATAAACATCTTAAATTTGGAAATATAAAGGTCTAACAGATTATCAAAGGGGTATTTTCCCTATCAAAAGACAAAGTCTATCAAAGTCTATTCAAAATAAAAACATTGGAGATTTACTTAGAAGTTTAAGTTTACAACTAGTCTTTAACTTCATCTAAAAACTATTTAGTCTAAAAGGTAGTAACTGAGAGAAATATCCTCGGGCTCAATCATAGGTAAGGGTACTACGGTAAATATCTATAAAAGGGTAAGCTTCTTACTTAGTGAGAATTAATTCCAAAAATAAAGTACTCGGATAATCAATATCAAAACAAGTTATTTAAACAAGCATATGAGATGCAATCAAACACGTGAGCAAACAATATAGTTGACTTTCCCGGAATCATATGTTCAATAAAATTACCCCTCTATTCGGGGTTAGGTATTCCGGCTAACAAGGCCATAGTTCGCAAATGAAAATTTTGTAGTTTTTATACGAGCCACTACTAGTTGCTAAAATATAGTTATTTCGGGTACCCACCTACCATTTTGTTACCACGATCAATTACCATAGAGTAGAATTTCAGGTTCTACGGGCCTCATTACTATGCCCTTGTCCTACCAAGGGTATAGTAATGAATGTAATGTGACTCACTACGTCTCATGCATAAATCATTTTATTTAAGTAATCATAGCGTAATATTAGATATTTTAAAAGTGATAATAGAATTCGTAGACAAATCATTCCTATACTAAATCATATAATGATTAGTTAACAATTCCTACTTCCATATACTTAACATGATTTCAATCATATAAGTAAGACACATGCGCTATCATGTGTTTATCTTTTCCTAATTCTAGTGCCGCTAAACTACAAGAAAAAACATAAGTATAGAAATATAAGATTTTTAACTCACTTAGCCATGGCAATAGAATCTTCTAGTCAAAATAATCCTTAGGGTAGGGACGCTCGGACTCCACGTCACCTAAACAAGAGAAATACCTAAAATGAGTATTTCTTGGAAGTTTTACTTAAACTTGTAATTCTATCTCACTAAGTTCATCAAAAAGTCATGTGGAATGAAACTCTAACTTAAAATGGCCATAACTTGCTAATTTTAACTCGAAATTTCTCATATTATATATCGTTTTCTACCTGCTTGAAAGATCTATCTATTTAAGGTTATTTTCTTCATAAAAGGTCATTTGGGTCTCTAAAAGATATGGTAGATGATCAATACGAAAATCCCAGCCTTTAAAACATGATTTTTTTCCAAACTTTTTATCAACCAAAAATCCCATACCAAATACACACACACACACACACATAGTTGAAAAAGCTTTTTAATACATAGGCAACTCATATTATACACATGCTTTTAATGATGTTATCTTAACCAATGACTTTTGATAAAACAATCTTGTCTTGTTAGTTAAAAAAGTGAAGTTTGACAAAATTATGTTAAGTTGTTTGAAATAAAACTAAGGATTTTCAAGTCATAAATATGTGATATAATTTACTTTTCTTAATTCTTAAAAGATAATTTTTTTGATTAAAAAACTTTTGTCTTTCTAAGTTATTCTAAAATTTTATTCCTTAAGTATACTTTACTTGGTGAGTTGATTCTTAACTTATTTTGGAAAGCTTGTGTTGGTCTTTTCACTAAAAATGTTGTAAGGATTTATAATCAAGTTTTTAAGAAAATTTCTCACAAAAAGTATTATCAACCTTAAAATTTTGGAAAGAAAATAAATAGTTCCTTAGTTATTTTTTATAAAAGCTGTTTATGTCAACAACACTAGAATCTATGGTGATTTTTTGTAAAAAAAAAAAAAATACTTTGAAAATTATTTGGTTGAAATAAAATTCTAAATTTTAATGAAAGTTTTCTTAAGTGATAAACTACACTTTTAAAGTGAGTTGAGTTTGTTTTCTTTTATTTTAAGAAAGAACTTTTTATCTTTATTAAGACAACAAGCAATATGATCATGTATGAACAATGAGTAGTAACATGACAAAAAATAATAGTAAGAGAAATGAAAAATATAAGGATGAGCAAGAAATAAATATCGAGTATTGGAAGTCTTAGCTTGATTTCAAGGCTTCTAGATTTAGTCATGGGCAAGTCCAAAAAGAGAAAAACAAAAGAAATAAGAAAATCGTTTTGACTTTGATAATGATAAGTTTAAGACTAGAAAGACTAGTCTTAATATTAAAGTATGTAATAAATAAATAAATTGCAAAGCATAATAAATAAATAACGGTTATGTAGTAAGCTTATATGTTCTAAGAAATATATAGATACATAAATATAGATAATATAATATAGATTTAGGTTAGAACAATAATAATAACATGTAACATAATAACGATAATAAGACAACATAATAATAAAATGTTTTATTCATAGACAAGAACAAAAAATGAACATGGTATTGCTTCTATAATATTTAAATATCAAAATTCTAAATAGTTTTTTTGTTATAGTTTTTTTTTTTTACATTTGTATAGATATTTAAATATTTATATCACTTTACAAAGTTTATATATAAACCACGACAAAATACGTTATGAATTCATCATACTTTTAATATATAGTTCTCTATAAAATCAGTTATTTACCAATAAAATACATTCACTAATCAATACATAATAAGTCATAATTTATAATTTTTAATAGAACCATCAAATCAATTATCAACTAATAAATTCAGCCAAAATAAAAAAAAAATCATCTATTAACAAAATTCATCAACGAATAAAATGATCCACTGGCAAAATGCATTAAACAATTAATATATAATAAAAGTTTATAACTCAATAAATAAATTTCATACTTTATAAAGTTAAAAGCTATTAAAAAAAAATAATGGTTCATCATCAACAAATATATATATATATATCATGAAACTAAAAACAAAATTAAAAATAAATAAGTTGATTTTAATCAATATTCACAAAAATTATTTAAAGATTGAGAGATAACAAGAAATGATCAAGTAACATAACAATGTAAGATAAGCAAATGAACATAAACACTTTTCGTTTTCACTTGGTCTCGAAAGGTACTTAAGGTAACTAAAAGTAAAGATTATAAGTATAGAGTAACAGATAGAGGCCTACAAAATTTTTCTGAGCTTTATTAATTTGGGAAGAGGAGGAAGCATAAGAGTAATTCTAAGAGTAAGGAAGTAATGAAAGTGTTTGACAGTGAGTTTGTGATTTTCTCTACTGATTTTTCTGTGTCCTAACAAGAATGAACTAATGGCTATTTATAGAAGAACTGAGTGGTAGGGCATTTCCCTATTTCATTTTTCTGTTATCCTACTTTCTAAGAGCAAAAAGGGTATACACAAGATGTAAGAAAGGGAAAAAGGGAAAATCACTATTTACAACTGTTTGAGTACTATTCTGTAACTATTATGAATTGTTCTAGGGAGTCTTTTCTATCAGTTCTTGTCTTGCGACTGTAGCTGCTGGTCATGTCATTAACTCTGATCTTTAGAATTCCCATATTGATTTGTTTCTTCCATGATTGAGGTGTCTTCCTCATAGGCTTCGACCTTCATGTATAGTTGTGTCTATGCTTCTCCATGTTATCATGTTATGGTAAGGGAAAATGTTGTAAATCTGAGATTGGTAAATTAAGTAATTTTCTTCAGGATGTGGTATGGTTGCATGAGCAATTGAATGTGCAATCCAGTTTTCTACCCGTAACTCTGTTGGTTTTTCACATGTTTTTAGTTCTTGTGTGGGATAAGTAAGTTTATAGAGTCCATCCATTATTATATTGTGGCTAGCAGGCCTTATGTCAGAAGTGAGCCATTTTGGAGGAATGCTCTGAATTTTCATTCTATCTGTAAATTCCTACTTTTTTCACAACTATCCATCTATCCTTTGATTGTACAAACAACCTCTTTTATTGATGTCACAAATTCGGAGTCCATAAATTTTTTAGGTTATCCATAGACAGATTCTAGTAATCCATAATCAAGAAGAGTCTATTTTGTAAATTCACATCTTTTTTCTATGTACAAAGGATCAAAGGTGTCTAAGTAAATGTTCATTTTATAAATGTTGTAATCAAAGTCTCCTTTGTGGTTGTAATAGTAATCACATGTAAATCTGTAATCGTCTTTTTCCACCAATTTTGCTTAAAAAAGGTTCCCAAAAATTTTTACAAGCTTAAGAAACAATTATTGTTTTTGCTCCTTTTGGTAATTTTTCAACAAAATTTGTTCTTTTAAAGAAAAGGAAACTCTGTGTTTTTTCAAAAGCTTCTTCTTTATCTATATTATATTGTAAACAATGTATAGGATTAACTTGTTTGTAAGTCAGCCATTTTTCAACTCTCTCGTTTTTCACTTTTAGTAACTTAGTATCTCTTGCTATTTTGAATTCTAAAGCTAAACAATGTTGAACTCCAAAGTCGCTGTGTTTAAGTTTAGTTTTCAGTAAATCAATTGCTTGTCGTAGGGAAAAAAATCCTCGCCAAATTAGTCCAATAAAATTCTCAACTTGTGCTTTTTTATAAACCCAGTTTTTGTAAATTCCAGGATTAAATCCCCTTATAACAGCATAGCAGTAGTAATTTACATTTTTATTTTTTGTTATGTGCACATGTGGTCCAGTATGTCTAGTATGTAATTCAATATTTATATTCTCCATGTAATTAAGTAATGTCGAACACACTCTTATTTTGTCTTTGTCCAAGGTTTATAATCCCCATACAGAATCTATCAATGTCTTTCATTCAATAGTAATTCTTGTGTCATTAATCTTGGCATGTCTAAAAGCTTGTGTGTTTTTTGGGTTTGGTCTGGTACAAGTAATTCAATGTCTTTAAACATCATTTTTCCGATTGGAGGGAAGTAGCTTTTCATTAATTCATTTTTAGTAGGTCTTATTTTCTTTTGAAAAGGTGCAAGCATAGTAGGAAAAGGTGGTCTATAAGAGAAAGAAAATTTTTCTGATGAGAATTGAGAAGTTTGAGATAAGAACTGAAATGACTGGCTTATCTGAGAGGATTGACCATATTGGAATTTCTGTAACTCTTTTTCTTACTGTCAATCTTTGAAGGTCTTGTACCTATTATCCATTGTTGATATACTTGCTCAAGAGATCAGGTAAATCATTATCTTTTCCTTTTATACGTTCAATATCAACATTGTGTTCTTTATTAACTAGTAAATCAGTAAATTTGATTCATCTCTTCTATGACATGCTTTTTTCATTTTTCTTTTTGTAAAACTTAACAATAGCCTCATCTATCCTAACCAGTATTTCTTTTTTATTTAATAAAAATAATCTGAAAGAGTTTAGTCAATAAATTACTGCCATTAATTCCATATCTATGTTGCTTTTCAGTCCTTTTTCTTTAAATTTACCACTATTGTATCTACAAATTTCTTCTTCCTTTTTCAAAGAGTATTTATGGGGTTTTTTGATTAAAATAGCTCCCCATCCATTTTCACAACCATCTGTTTCTACAATAAAAAAATTTGTATCTAAAGGTAATCTTAATTATGGTAATCCTTTAACTAGTAATTTTATTTCTTCTACCAGTTGTAATTCTGTCTTATCTAATTTTGTAAAGATATGTGTCCTTTTATAAAGTAACTTAGTATGTTTTTCTAAATTTCTAATAAAAGGTCTAGCATAACTTACAAGTCCTAAGAACTACTGTAATTTCTTTTTATCAGTTATTTCTGTAAATTCTAAAACCTTTTAGCTATATCTTGTTGTAATTTTATTTTCTCATTTCCTATTTCTAATCTTAAAAATTCTATATTTTTTTTCTGTAAAATTGTATTTTCTTTTGGCTAACAATTATTCCATTATTTTGGAATTCTGTAAGTACTTGTTCCAAATGAGTAGTATGTTCTTTTTCATTTTTTGAAAAAACTAAAATGTCATCTATGTATATACAAACCAAAGGATATTTATCAAAAATTGATTCCATTTTCCTTTGGAAAATTGCTGGTCCATTTTTTAATCCAAAAGGCATAACAAGCCATTCGAAATGTCCTAAAGGACAAGTGAAAGTCGTCCATGGTATGGAATCTTTCTTCATTTTTATTTGCCAAAATCCTGATTTACAATTAAATTTACTCAAAATATTACAATCTTGTATTCTATTAAGTAAGTTTGTTTTATCTGGTATGTTGTAAGCATCAGTTTCTGTATTATTATTTAATTTCTTGTAATCTATTACCATTATACTCTTTCCTTTGACTATTTCACTATGTTTTTTAATTATAAAAGCTGGACTTCTATGTGGACTATCTGATCTTCTTATGACCCCTATTATTAGTAATTCATTAATGTGTATCTTGAATTCCTCTCTATCTATATTATCACAAATTATTTGCTTAGCTTTTATTTCTATGTATGGATTTATTATCTTTAATTCACATTCTATTTTATTTTTATTCCAAAATTTTGTTGGGTTGTTTCCTATTATTTCTTTCTTTTCTAATCTACTTCAGATTGTATCTATTTCTGTTCGTCCTGTTTCTAACAAGTTGTAAATAAAACTGTAATTTACACATTTTGTTTCTACTGAATTATCATGATTTTCAAAATTTTGTAAATAAATCTCCATCTTGTACTTCTTCTAATTCCTTCTTCTTTTTCTTTATTTTTCACTTTTGTTCTTTTTATTTTACAAGTTCCTATTTTATCGCATTTACAATTATCTGTAAGTTGTGGTCTTTCTCTTGTTAGAAAAATAACTCCTTTTCTTGTAATTATCATTCCTAACATATCATTGACAATAAAATGTAATCCTATAATACACACCTGCCTTTTTAAAGTCATGTCTCTTACATAAGTTCTAGAACTCTTAAATTTGTAATTCCATCCATTTATAGTTTCTACTTCTATGAAATGATCAGTTAGTATTTTGCAGTATTCAAAAACTTTTCCATCCATCTATTCAGCTTTAATACACCTTTTCTGGTATTTCTATAACCCATTTTTTTGGTACTATCTTTTTGTCTATTATATTATTTTTACATCTTGTATCTATAAGTGCTTCTGTTTCTAGAACTTCAGTTCCTACTATAAACTTTACCTTTATTCTCATGTTTGTAATATTTAATCCTAGCTTTTCATCTACTTCTCTGTTTATGTAAGTCATAAGCATTTTGTTTTCTTCTAAGAAAATCTTGTCTTCTTGTATTAATGTATCCTTATTTTTGTATTCTTTTTGTAATTCTTCTAATCTATCTACCCTTTCTTCTATTCTCAATATTCTTGTTTCTATTAAATCTGAATTTCTATTCCACCTATTGTAACTACTGTTATTCTTTTGTAATTCATATTTTTCTCCTTGCAAGTCCAAGCATTTTTTACAACTTTCATCTTGACATTTTTTACATCTAAACCTAACTGTAAGGTGAGGGTATCCAGAACAATGTTTACATGGGTAGTCGTCTGAACCTGATTCATGTATCCAATTGTGTTCACAACTTGTCTGTAATTCTACATATCCTCCTACTTCTTCATTATCTGTAAGGTTTAATTCATCTAATTTATCTATTATCTAACATATCTTTTGTATTCTTGTATCTGGGGTTTTCTTTTTTCTAGTAAATTTGTAACAAAAGGTGTTTCCATTTCGTCACTACTAACATTATTGACATTTTCTTCTATTGTAGCTATACTATATACGGTTTCTGTTTCACTCATCTGGTCATCTATAGCTAGTAAGTCTTCTTCTAGGTAATTTACAACCATGGCTCTTTTGTCATGAAGATTATGTTTCTTAGAGCAATCTTTAGACAAATGTCCTTCTTCTCTACATGCAAAGCAAGTCAATTTATTTTGTAAGTCCTTCTTTTGCTGTATTTCCTAACATGTCTATCCCCATCTAAATATGGTATCCTAGCATCACTTTGTCTTTTGAAGTATTTTTTCCTTGGTATGTATTTTTGTTTGGTTTTTCTAGGTCTGTAAATTTCTCTATTCTCTTTATTCCTTTTATATCTATTGATTCTTCTTGGTTTTGTTTTTCTTTTTGATCCATAACTCCTTCCTCCATATATTTGTGGTATGTAAATCTATTCACAGTAACTATATTCTCCTTTAAGTTGTCTTATAATCTGAATGTTTGTGCATTTTTCTACCAAAAACCTAACTATGTACTGGATTCTAGTTCCTAGATTATTTAGGATAGGGAGTTAACTAATTTAGGTTCTATATTTTCTTTAAAAGTTTTGTATATTTCTTGTCCTAATGCTCCTAGTAATTTTATAAATACTTTGTCAGCAATAGCTGGTTCATAGTAACATCCTGCTAAATTACAGTAATAAAAGAAGCCATTTAAGTAAGGTTTTATATACTTCCACTTCTTGATCTATAATTATTCTAAAAATCTTATTGCATCTATTTGGTCTCTTTGAGTATGATCTATATTGGGCTGAGTAGAAAGTAGTAAATATGTTACCTTATTAGTAAAATTGTAAGGGTTGGCTTCTAGTTCTATGTCCGTAGCAAAATCTTGTGGCCATCTTCTTTTATATTCTTCCCACATTGTTCTTGTACTTTCTCCTAAAAATTTTCTAAGTAGTTGTACATAGTAGTAGCTTCTCTTGATATATTACTAGTTTCCTATTCTCTAGTAACTAATTGTCCCCAATATCCAATGATTTGTGGCCATCTTTGTACATCATGTGCAGGTATATTCAGTATTCTATCATAGTCTATTAAGTCTTTTGGCTGTATTTCTAAAGGTAATCTTCTTCCTAATTGTGTCCTTTCTTGACTAGTTTCTCTGTAAGTAGAGTATGGCTGTCTCGGAAGTTGTCCTATTACATTTACATGTCTTTGTGAGAAAATTTGTCCTCCATGTGGTCTAGGTGATCATGGTATTGCCCTGAGAGAAGGTTTTGGTGGTGTTGTTGGTGAAGCTGTGGTTTCCATCAGGTCTGTAATTTACTGTAATTTTCCACTATTTTTAAATTCTTCTACTTCTTTTGGAATTTCTTCTATGGTTTATAGTTCCTAGGAGTCTAAATGTGGTAAGTCTGTTTGTGTTTCATCATCTGAATCAAGAATTGTAACTCCTTGTATTTCTTCTACTTTTACCAATCCTTTTTCTTCAAAAATTTTTAATATCCTCCTTTGTTCTTTTTTGTAATCCTCTAAGTTTTTTAATCCTGTAATATTGTATATTTTTATTAAGTGTAAGTTATCAGGGTGATTAAGCATTCTTTGTTTAACATAAACTTTTCCTAATTTATCTGGTCCATATTCTAAAAAGTAATATTTTTCAGTAACTCCTAAAAAGTTTTCTTCCCTTAAGCGTTCTATGGCTTCTTCTTCACTTTCCTAATTTTTTATTAAAAATCTTCCTCTCCAAGGATTTTTTGTAATTCCCCAGTATCTTGGATTGGATCCACTTGCATCTAGCATTTTTTCTTCTATTACTTCTTCTTCAGTATTTTCTGTTTCTCTTACATTTCTATCTGTGTAATCTAAAAAATTAATACTATAACTTCCATCAAGGTTTCTGTAAGTCAAACTTTCTTCTGGGACTCTTATTGTTTTGTCTTTATCTTCAACCATTTTTTATAAATCCCATTGAGTTCCTTCTAAGTCTATGGCACTAATTGGAGTTGGTTTTATGAATTTTATTCCAGAGCTAGCTGTCTGGTATACTATGCCATCTATATTAAGTTTGTATCTAGTTGTACTTCCTTCAATAACTTTTCCTATAAATCCTATGTTCAAAAGTAAGTTTTCTCCTACATGATCTTCAAATCCTTTGCCATCTAATCCTATCTCTAAATTTTTTACATTATTTATTCCTATCATGTAATTCGGTGCACAGTAAAAAATTCTTTTATTTGCATTCATATCTACTTCAATAATTCCTATAGTTGCCTTTTTGAACTTATTTTGCCAAGAATTATCTATCAAAACTACTAATACTTGTGTTCCTACTTCTTTTCTAACTAATCCTTTTATTCCTAATACTATCATTTCTAAATGTAAAAGACTTTTGTTTTCCTTTTTCAATTGCTATAATCCTTTATCACTAAAAAGTTTAATTCTAATTGGTTCCTTTGTAACTGACACTATTTGTTCTCTACAAGTTTTAAATAACCCTACATTTCCAAAATTTAATTTTCCTATTTTATACAAAATTAATCCTAAACTTTTTGTGTTGTAAAGGTCTAAATCCTTATCTATATCTATTATCTCTTTTATTTGTTGTAAAACTGTATTATTTTCCTTTTTCTTAGACATTATTCCTATTATCCCTTTATCTCATCCTATCCTTTCTTTTGTAATTCTTCCTAAGGCTTTAGATATTTTTTCTGTAAATACTTTCCCAAATATCTGTTCCGTCTACGTAACCGTATTCATATTTTTTGTCCCTGTAAATATTTCCTCTAATTCTGTTTTAGGTAATTCTTTGTCTATAGTTTTATCTCTTTGTAATTCCCTTAGTTGTCTAATATCTACTTTAATTCCTTTTTTTAGATTTGTAAATTTTTCCTCTATTCTTTTTATGCTATCTTGTAAATGTGTTTCAACAGTGTTTATTTCTATTTCTAACCTTTTTACTTCTGTTATATGTTTATCCCAGCCTTCTATAAACCTAACTAAGTTTGAGATGTTATCTTCTACTGCTATTATTAAAGGTATTATGGTATTATTATGTCTTAGTAAGATCTTTTCTAGTTCTGTAGGTGGTTTGTAATTAGAAATCCTGCAGATTCTTCTTGGAAAACAGATGAAACTCTTAAAGCATCAAGATATTTAGGATGTGAAGCCAGTTTATTTTTCTTCTATTAAATACCTAATGTTTTCTAATTTCTGTAAAACCTCTTCTTGTTTCTTTTTTGTTTCTTCTTTTTCTTTAGATAAATCCTGTAATTCTTTATGTTTTTGTAAACTTCTCTCTAAGGGTGTAATTATGTACTTAATATTATCTAAAGTTTGTTGTAACTCTAGATTTGTTTTTCTTATTTGCTCTATTACTGACCTTACTTGATTGTGTATACTAATATGTCTTTCTTCTAAGGCTATTCCTAAACTTATTAGTAAGTCTGTGACAGGATTTAATTATTCACTATCTCCGTGGATTTGGTGTCTGTAATTTTGAAAGTAAAAACGATGTCTATAATCTGGATGTCTAATTATTTTCCTATTTCTATAATCTATTTCTAAATCTAACCATTATAATTTCTTAGAATCTCCTATTTTAGCTATAGTTATTTTAATCTATATCTAAGTACCAATCAGTATATATGAGCCAATCAGCGAGAGTAATTTATGTATTAGTGTCTGATTCTGTTTTTGGACTATCGTAACCTGATTATCTTGTTTTCCTATAAAACAACTATCATGCCTCAAAAGGGGGCCTAGTAAGATTAATCTAAAGCTATCATACCACATGTGCACCCGTAATATGAGAGCCATCTTGTAAGTCAGAATGTACAAGACTCTATTTATCAATGTCTATTATCTAATTGATATATATTATATTATTGGATTTTAACTATGGAATCCGATTTTTCCAATTTCTGCCAAGATCGCAGAGAATCGGTATCTCCTACCAAACAATGAAATTGAGTTCTAGCTTAAAATATAAAGTTTCATTTGTTTATACAAATTACAAGTTTTACATTCTAAGTTCAGTGCCACTTATATATCTAACTTCGCTATGAACTAATCGAGGAGCACTCTTCACACATTCCTATCCCAGTCCTAATTAGCGTTATACCTGCATAGAAACTATTGGGGGGGTGAGCAAAACCAAAGGCTCAGTGAGTTCATCCCTCACTACTATTGGTCATGCAAGTTATCAAACATGAATTATGTTTTCATGCAAATCTATCTACACACAATATGAATGCATACGTGATGAATGCAAGCAACACATCTATGGGAGTCGGATCCATAGACGATGTAGATTTACCTGTCTACATTTCAGTTGTCTCCCACACTTACCCGCATGGGATACCTCACCTTACTCGCACGAGATTGTCTGGTGGTAGCGTCCATTCAGACTTACCCAGTGCTTAAACGCCATTGGTAACAGTAAATATTCCCTAACGTGTTTACGTGATATACGCTGGTTAATATTTAAATTTATATAATGCCAATTTAATGGCGATCTTCACTAACCATCACCAATTTATGATGAATCAGGCAAGTAGACCCCGACTTTGGTAACATCTACTACCAATTTTGACCATCGCCTACTAAAGGTGAATCCGGTAGATAGCCCCCAACTCAGGTAACATCTGTCGCTACGTGACCAGTGGACCCTAACTCAGGCAACATCCACTGTCACATCAATACTCAGAAATGTCCCATATTTATCTCACAAACTCTTTTAGTATAAATTCGTCCTTTTCAAGGATATAAAAGCAACCTGGAATATTCCAAGTCATATTTCTTTAAAAATACATTTCAAAATACTTTTGATTTTAAATTTAGGACATTTCCTATAAGGATCAAGCACATGCGAAGAGTATATCCAATTAGTTTAGTCGAATTATTATCTTTATCTATTTATTTAGGTGATCATGCAGATGATAGCACTCACTTCAATCAATCATTCCACATACAAGCAATACAATCAACATATCAGCAAGTAGCAATCACAAGCAAATAGTAGATCATTAGAATTCCCTCACCTATGGTCCTCACTAAATTGTTGTATAAGTTACTGGAAATTCGAGAATTGATTTATTTTTCCTATGAAAATGAAATAACAGATATTTAACATTCAACTAATCTATTCTTTTATTAGTTCCGAAAATAAGATATTTGAAACAACATATTCACCAAATTAATTATAGTATTACTTATACTATAATTTACATTAATTCTAATTTAAATTTATTTTAGAAATTACGTACTCCTTTCTTTTTTTGGTTTTACCTAGTATATTAATCTAAGTCGATTTGCTTGAAACTAATCTCCTAATTGTATTACTATATTTACTTTAATTAGCTTAATCAACTTAATATGATTTTACTTAGTAAATATTCTATATTAGCTCTATTTATATTATTTACGATTCATTGTCACTTATTAAGACAAAATAGTTATTAACATAATGTAAATAACACAATTGAACTTCTATGATTGTCTAAATGTCCTATCTTAATATTTAATTTAATTTCTATTACATGTATTGGTCCTTTTTATAGTAAAGAATATTTACTACTTATTATTTATTTTCATTTTGCTTTTCTTGATCTTAGAATATTTTATATTTTATTTTTATTGGATAATTACGGAGTTCATACTAAGTAATTTATTAAGATTATTATTATCGTTTTATATCGTCCCTTAGCTTGATCGGTTATAGTAACAAATTCCTATTTCTAATTATTTATTTTTATCTTGTTTCTCTTGATCTTATTTGATATTAAATATTTTTATTGAGTAGTCATAAAACTCATTCTCAATAAATTGATATTTCATTATTACTGTTATTATCAATTTTAGACTGTTCTTTAATTTATAGTATCTAATATTTATTTTCTATCATTGAATCTTATCGTGTTCCTCTTAATCTACTTTATGTATTTATTTTTATTTTTGGAATTCACATGGTTCATAATTTTAACTTATTAAATTTTCCATTCTTGTATATCTATCCTAGATAATTATTTAGAATATTTATAATTCATTCTTATTTGTTCAATATATTAATATTAGCAATAATATTGTAAGTGTTATTTTTCAATAATTTTTGGAAGTTGCTAAATTACATTTATCATATTTTATCATTCCCTTTTCGAGTATTGTATTTATTTCTTATATACTACTCTTCTTTATTACATATATATGTATATTTAAATATATAATATAATATACTGATTCGGATGAACAAGTTTGATATAGGAAATTTTGCATGCACGCTGGCATCGAACGCCACCGGCATTGATTCCCAGATTGCTGACGTTCATGTAAACTTTTATTCTGTTCGAACGTTAGCGAATGCTGGCTCAAAGGCTGCCACCGTTCAACGAACATTGCCGGTGTTGGGGTGTACACCACCGGCTTTGAATTCCAGAGGCCAGCGTTTGTATAAGAATTTCGTGTTTCAAATTTACGTAGCCTTTGTTCCAGACTACGCCGTTTATACACCGTCGGCCTATCTCTATACAGCGTCGGTGTTTAGGGTATAAGCTGTCGGTGTAGGGACGGCGTTTACACTATTCATCATCTTCCTCGTTTTTCCTCTGTTTCAAACTTATTTTTCTTAATACATTTATATATTATACTTGTGTTTAAACTCTTTCCAGGTATTTTTCCATACTTTACATGTATCATACGTAATATATCAATTCATATAACATCCTATAATCATCAAACTCTATGATTTCCTAACTTTACATATATGTGGAGTTTTAGGATGAGATATTACTTGTTTAGACGTGTCAGATGATCTTAATCCTTCTTTCAAAGCTTGTTTCGACCCTAGATGTATAGAAATATTGTTCAAGATCATTTTTTAACCATTTTAAACAAGTTAAAGTGAATCAACTTATCTTGTCTTCACTTTCCAAGCTTCTAGAATTGTTTTAATGGAGTTTGTTTGGAGTTGTATTTGTTGTTTTTTGTGGAGTTTTGTTGGATGAATTTAGTTGGTTTGTTGGCTGATGGTTTGGTATAACTTAAGAGTTTTGGCCTGTAGTTCATTAGTAGTTATATATATATATATATGATGAAGAAGAGAGGGGCAGCTGCAACTTAAGTCTTCAAGGAAATTCTCCACCGAAATGCAATTTGCTTTATATTTCTTATGCATTAATTATCCTTGCTAATTTAGCTTTTGGATTGGTTTGGGTCATTGTTTGTCTTGAATTTAAATGTGTATTAATTGATCAAGTTGAGGTGTATTTTGGCTGCAACTTCTCCAAAGAAAATCAACCGTAAGTGTACAAGTTTGCACCACATTATACTAAGTTAAATTGTCACACCCTAAAGGGTACCCTAAACGTGGCAGTCCGCCACATATAATATCAAGACTTAAGAACGACTACCTTAGTCACGCGAAAGCCTTAGTATTATATATAATATCTAGCACGGTAATAGGAGACGCTTTTGGAAGCATAGTTTAAGCAAGTAAAAATGAATATACAAGAATCCAGAAATAAAATATATTATAGCATTAATAACCAAAGGTCTATTACATGATTTCTTAGGGCATACCCTGCTAATCCCAAAGATCGTAATAGTCTTTGCAACATTCAAATACTACATTAAAGATTTCAAAGGAGTTCTAATCTAAATCTTTAAGTAGATTTCCTCCAAAAGCTTCAAAAGAATACTTACGCGGATATGAGGAGACATCGGGTACAAAAATAGGTGTTCTTAAGAATACAAATACCTATAGGGGCATAAGCTTATGGGCTTAGTGAGTAAATCCCAAAAATTCATACTAAAGTAAGTTATCAACCAAGTTATTAGTCAAGCAAATGGGATGCAACAACCACATGAGCATACAAAACATATGACTTTCCAGGAATCATATGTTGAATGAATTACGTCCTTCATTCGGGGTTAGGTATTCAGGCTAATTACAGCCACAACTTTTAAAACACTTTTATAGATCTTACCGGCTCCTATACACCATAAAAAACTTATAGTTATTACAGGCTCCTATTAACCACCAATTTATGTAGTTTTTACGGCTCCTACTCACCACTTACATGATATACCGGTTCTGCCTATCACCACTATTATACACTTGTCCCACCAATTGTATAATAGTGAATGAAATGTGACTCAACATATAAAGTGCATGCATAATTTCTTAATTAAAGTCTAGTAGTTATATTTAACTTCTTTCAAGTGAGCAACCAATTTCAAACACTTCAAGATATTAATGTACATGCAATTTTATTACAAACAAATCATGTTTCAATATACTTAATATTCTTTCAACATATTATCATACAACTTCCATTTGATTTTTGCCTAAATTCTAATGCAACTAAATTTACAAGCACAATCATAAGTATGAAAAATAACGAAGAGTAAACTCACTCAGCCATGATGACATCTTTCTTGAAAATGGATGAGTCGTTCGGATTTCCACTAATCGTAGTAATCTTCGGGATATGAACAATCCTCCTCAAGATTACCTAATCAAGAAGAATACCCAAAATGAGTATTTCTTTTTTATTCTATGGTACTAATAAGAACTATCATTGAAAATTCGTATAGAAAGAAATTCCAACTTAAAATGGCCATAACTTTGTCATTTTAACTCGGAATTGCGCATATAATATACCGTTTTCTACCTATTTGAAAAGATCTATTCAATTCTAAAATTATTTTCATCAAACTACTTCGTTTGAGTTCCGAAATAATGGTGACCAGATTTACGACGAATTTTCACAAAAACTTGAATTCCTTCCTTTAACAAAACTCATATAAAAGAGATAGATTTTATAATAGTTTGTAAAACCTTTAAATGTATATACATAATTTATTGACTCATATCAAATGTATGAAGTAAATGAAGTTGTCTCAAACCATGAAAGAGTAAAGTCATTTAAAGATTTTGGAAAAGTGAGAACCTTTGAAAAATTCCTTTTTATTTTGCTTTAAAATTATCTTAAGTTATTTTAAATAGTATTTTCTTTTCCTAAATTTAATTTCTTTAGTCTTTTTAAATTTCCAAGGAATGATTTTTATTTTCTAAGCTTGGTTTCTAACACTTTTCGAAAGTAATAACAATTCTACATTTATAGAAATAATTTCCTTGTTTCATGAGATCATTCCATTTTTATGAAAATGATTTCTAGTACTTGATGAAAAAGTAAAGTTTTAGTAAAACTTTTGTTTACTCAAAAGTTCTTTCTATGTTATGTATGTTTATGGATTCCTCTAGATTTCTTAGAAAATTTTGTTAAAATAAATCCTTAGCTTTATGAAAAATTTCTTCCTACTTTTATTTCTAGAAAATAATCTTTATTTTAAGAAAAACCTTTCCTCATTTATCTTGTTGAGACAAAAATCATTATGTTCATGCATGAGTATGGATCATAAAGTTATGAAAACATAAGGAAACATAATAACTTAAAGGAAAAAGCTAGTAAAGAAATAAATCAAGTATTGGAACCTTAGTTTCATCAAGATATCCTGGGACTAAGAATAAACTAGTCCCATAAAGAAAAAGAAAATGTTTTGACTTGATGAGGACAAGTCTAAGACTAGAAAAACTAGTCTTAAAAACAACATGAAAGTAAATAAATTGCAAAACAAATGAGCTTATATGCTCTAAAAGATATATATAGCTACATAGATATATTTAGTTAAATGTATATGAAAGCCACATAAAAGAAATTAGATTCATGAACAAAAACAAAGTATGAACTTATTGTTACTTTCTTTAACCTTCATGGTTTAGAAAACACACACTAAGCTCATACTAAGTAAATGAACACTTTAGAAAGCTAAAACTATACCTATAGAAGAAGTGGAAACTAGAGAGAACTTAAGAGGGTCTATGGAGAGATTTTTAGAGAAAGTTTAGTGTATGGAAGATGAAAGAAGTGGAAGGAAGATGGGGTATTTTATAGGAAAATATGAAAGGAAATTTGTGTTAATTAAATAAATGAAAAATAAAACAAATAGAGAAGAGGCAGAGAGGGGGCCGATGCGCAACTTTAAAGAAAAGAGAAGAGAAAAATTTATTTTTTTGTATATTTGTTATAAAATAATATATGAAAGATGTGAAGTTGTACTAGAAATGAAAATTTAAGAGAATAGGAGTATGGTTTGTAAGAGTAGGTTGTAAGAAAAAGTAGAGATAGATGAATAGTGTAGAATAGTAGTAAATAGTGTAATGTAAAGTAGATATGACAATTTAAGTACCGATAGTAAGAAAATACGCGTCTAATTGCGATATATGATATTTTTAATTACCGAAAAATTACGAAACTGATATTTTTAAATCCTTATATTAAATTGGTCCTATCGGTGTTATCGGAATATTTTTATTATTCCGGGCTCAGGAACAGGATTTTCGAGAACTGATCTCGTCCGAGTCCGAAAGACACTCGAATTTCACAAATATGATATTTTTATATAACCTAAAGCCATTACGAACTATTACCACTAATTATTCTAATTTCATTTTCTAGGGCTAAAGAAAACGAGAATGCTGGATCTAAAATCTATGATTTGTACTAGACTTTTGTTGACCTTTAGGGTTTCGGTTGACTCTTTAATTCTAAGATCAAACTTAAAATTAAAAAATTTAGGGGTTTACAAATAGCGTGAAGAGAAATAATAAAAAAAATAAGATAGATATGATATATGGAGATACAAAAACAAAGAGAGATGATAAATTTATAACCAACAAATGTATAAGGAGGGGGTAAAAATATAACTTGTGAAAAAAATCAATTTTGCGAGTCTAAGTAAACGTATGTTAAATACTGATTTAGTAATATTTTTAGATGAAAAGTTCCATATTCGCGTTATTGAATATCTGAACATATGATACATAATTTCTATTAAAATTTATGTATAGTGTTTGAATTTTCGCTTTTTGTGAAAACTCATCATGTCAGTATGAATTGAAAGTGAAAACAAATGAAATACATTTAAAAAAAAAAAAGACAAGTGAGTTAGGATGAATGGAAATATAAAAACAAAAAGAAGATGATAAATTTATAACCAAATAAATTTGTAGGGAGTGGGCAAAAATATGAACTGGTGAAAAAATTAATTTTATGGATTTAAATGACACGTATGATAAATACTGATTTGATTATATTTTTGGATAAAAATTTACTTATTAACGATATTAAATTTCTGAATACGATAGTATACATAGAATCTTAGTTTAATACTTCTACTTTTCAGTTTTTATAACTGCTATCGTAAATTATATTTTATCTATTTAAAAGTTTTGTTTGGTAGTATTTTGATAAACTAATAATTATATTGCCCTTAATTTGACTTTATTATAAATTATAAATTTGAAATTACATATGAATTCATTTCTGTTTTTAAATTTCTTCTAAAGTTTTTAATAGATTAGAAATTTAATTTAATTTTATATTTGTTACTTGGTTCTTTTTAAATTATAAGTTACTAGATTGGATCAGAATTTTAGTTTTTATAAACTCGAATTAATTAACTTGAAAATTAATATTTTTCGAATTAAAACTTGGGTTCTTAAATATTAAATAGTTTTTATTCTTTATTTTGAATATTATGAACTTTTAAGGTTCTAGTGATAAATATTCTTTATTCTAATTTGTTTATACTTAAAATTTAAGTCACAAAAAATTTGCAGTGATTTTTGATATTTTTATTATAGTTCTTTCATAATTCTACATTTTTTTTATAATATTTATTATAATCAGGTTATGAAAAATCAAGGGGATTACAACAACCTATGACTAACTTATAAATTATTAAGACTTTCTCTTTGACCATCTAACCATTCTTCTTTTAAAAGGGTAATTAAGTTTTCTACTTCTGGATTTGAGATTTCTTCTTCTAGCCAAACTCTTTTGACTCTTTGTAAAGTACATTCTAGACTTCTTGGTGTTCTTAGCTGTAAAGTTCTTAAGTAAAATTGTAAACTTACCACAATCAACCTAAAAAGTTTATCTCTATAGACGAAGCAGTCTATAGCTATGTTTTCAGGTCCTTCTAGTCTTGTAGTCTTCTAGTCCTTCTAATTGGTGTCTTATCCGGTCTTTTAATTCTTCTATACCTTCTCTAACATCAGCTACCCTAGTTAATTCTGGTACTGACTCACTTAAAGCATTAATTACTTTATCCATATTCTTCATCTTCTTATCTGATTTGCAGTAACTAAGTCTTCTATATTATCCTTTAATACTTCTGGATTCTGTATTATATCACCTAACCTATTTTCTAATCCTATACTTTTACTTGTTATATTCCTTAAAGTCTCGCTTTCTACTTATCTGTATCTAGCTATTATGTTACCACTTAAGGTATTCTCAAGTCTTAATTCTATAGTTGTATTTTTTGAATCATCACTTATGCTATTTACCAGTAAAGTTCTATGCTGACTTAACCTATTTTATGTCCATTAAATGTTGTAATCCAAGTATTGGCAGTATTGTTATAGTTTGCTAAAGAGCTAACTAAAGATCTTTCAATAGTTATGTAATTAAGTAAAGGTAAATTGCTTCTATGCAAAGGTAAATTGTTCTGCTATTGTCTGATATAATCCTTCATGAATTATCTTTCATTAAGTGCTTGCAAAGATATCTTAAAGATGTATTTGTTCTTATGGTTTGAATGTGCTACTCGATACTAAGTGTTGTTACTATTTGTGTTTACTGTTTATCTTCCTATCTTAGTCTTGTTACAATTAAAACCAGTTTTCTACTAATCTAAGCTTCAACTAATACATAGAAAACCATCAACCATCAAGTCACAAGAAGTCCTAACAAGCTTATCCACGACATAACACGGATAGAATAATGACTAGGTACTGTAGGTCTTGTAACAAAAATTTGGTTTGGCTCTGATACTAATTTAAGGATCAGGACATAACAAGAAATATACCAATTCAAGGATATTTGAAATTATATAAACATATATGATCTTAATCAATATCATAAAAAAGTCTATAGTTACAACTTACAAGTCAAATATTATTATATTTTTCTAAAATGGTTGGTTCGATTTTATGGATTGGTTTGGTTTACCTTCTAAACAAAACTAAATTTACAAATTGGTTCGCATTAGAAAATTTTTAAATCAAATTGTTAAAAAAAAAAAAATATTTTCAGTTTAGCTTGGTTCTGTTCCATTACAGATTGGTTCGGTTTCGGATTTATTCGATTTGATTATTTTTTCTGCCAACTCCTATACTTATAGAATACCTATCATTCTTAGTACTTACTCAAACCTTACCTAATCAAGTACAGTACGATGCTAATAGTTATCCCTTGAAGGACAGTTTAAATAGGCCTATCATGACATTGTTAAATTATTTTAACATTAGTGTCCATGTGACTAGAGTATGACTTAATGTAAATGTCTAATTGATGGTCATTTGGGCATAATATAATTTTAAGTCATAGGATTTAAAATCCTTCCTCTCTCCCTAATTAAAAAAAAAAAGATAGAAAAGAAAAAAAAACAACGTATCTTTTCCATTAGAGAAAAGGAAAACAACGTATCTTTTCCATAAGAGAAAAAGGAAAACAACGTATCTTTTTTATTAGAGAATTTTCTACACCATCAAAGAAAAATCCAAAAAGAAGAAAGGGTAGAGTAGGAGAAATCATCAAGACAAAGTTCGTGACAGATTTTCTTCTTTCGACTGGAAATCAAAAGCAATGGACAACGGTATGTATCAAATTACTTGTAATTGATTATTGCAATTTCATTAAAAGATCCTCGGCAAAGAAAAATCATAGAAAATTTCTATCAATTGTATCAGAGCGGGTATGAATATTGCTAAAAATTAGATTTTCAAAAACTCGGTTTGGACATTGAATGTGGCGTATATTGATTAATAATCATGATTTTGTTCTTACGACCGTGGGCATTAAAAATTTGGTGTGGCGGTTACATTGTCACGAATTGCCAGGATTATGTGTTTGTTCAGTACGATGGTATAAAAAAAAAAGAATCCCTCGTACTCGTAAAGTGTTCATGAAAATATCGTCTGTGTTTCTAAATCCCTCATACTTTAGATCTTTTCGAATGTCATTGACTCTACTGGAATTTTAGAAACAATCCAAGGGAAAGTTAGTTCATGGGAATTGAATGTAATAATCGTTGCATTGTTTCAGTCATTAATTTCCGAAACTGGAAATTAAAAACTAATATCCTGAAATATATAAATGTTCCTGTTTTCAAACATAGTTTTGGTTTGTGTATGTTCCTGTTTCCCACATATAGTTGTAGACATTTGTTCTCACGAGTCTTTACTGTTTCGAACTTGATGATGAATCCATGGAATAATAATAATTATTATAATATTCGTTTATCATTTCCTGGTCAAAGCATATAATGATATTATGAACTTCCGCCTATAGAGATAGTCCGATGGCTATGAATTTCGGAACATTAATTTTTTGAAAGTGGAAAATAAAACCAAATGTCTATAAATGTATATGCTATTCCTGGCATATCTTCCACATATTGAGAATTTATTATAGTTTATTTGGATTGAATGGTATTAATAATTGAATAGTTTTGATATTTATTGAATCATATAAGTGTGAATGCTAACACTGGAATTTTCCTAATCCAATGTTTATTATAGAAAGCTTGTTAGTCACCAAAGTGGCCTAGCTTGAAAGAATTTAAACATTAAAATTTTATTTTCTCAATTGTTCATGTTCATGTGATGCTAGTAAATGATATAAAGGTTTGAAATGAGCAATTGTGATCGTCAATTATAATGCTAGAGATCATCCAAGATGGATCATTGCATATAATTAATGATACTAAATGTGATTCATTGATATGCTAGGTGAATATGATTGTATATCCAAAGATAACATACATATTCACTTAAGTATGATTGATTGATCTATCAAAGTATATTTATCCAAGCATCATTATTGATTAAAAGTTATGCATTAAGGTATCACCCAAAGGTGACCTTAAATACATAGTTAAAGTTTACATTTATTTGAATCCATTTAAGTTAAATCAAAGCATTAATGTATACATTTTGGATTATGTTTGCAGCTTCTAGTAGTTTATTAGCTTTGGGCAATGGAATGATCAAGTTCAATGGCTGAACTATGCGGAATGGTCCGAACAAATCCAGTTTCAACTGGGTATTTTGAATTTGGACTTAGCAATTATTTCAAATGAAAAGCCTGCACCATAACTGAGACTAGTACTGAATCTGATAAGTCTCTTTATGAGGCTTGGGAACGGTCCTAATAGGCTGAGTTTGAACGTTGATGCGAATGACGATAGCTGAAATGTTAAGCCGTCAATGCCTAAAACCGAAAATGCAAGGGAATTTATGATCAAATTAAAGAGTACTCACAATCAGATACAGCTGACAAGTCTATTGTGGGAACCTCTGAGTGAGTTGACGACCAAGAAATTTGATTGGTCACGACCCATTCATGATCATGTGACAAGTATGGTTCATCAGCAGCAAAACTGAAGTCAATGGGTATGGATGTGAGTGAGTCCTTTTTGGTTCAATTCATCATCAACTCGCTTCCTCCTGAGTTTGGTCAATTCCAGGTGAATTACAACACATTAAAGAAAAATGACCATTCAGAAATTAAAGCCATGCTAGTTCAGAAGAAGGGAGATTAAAAGAGATGAAGGACACTCTGTTCATCTCACTGTTCTAATGATGCTGGTAGTAGCAAGTCTAAACCATATAAGAAGAATAAGAAGAAGAACAAGCCTCTATGAAAGTTAGTGGAGGTCAGATCCATAAGGATCAGAAGTGTTTTTTCTGCAAGAAGATTGGTCACTTCAAGAAAGATTGTCCAAAAAGAAAGGCTTGGTTCGAAAAGAAAGGTATGTACTGTATATCAGTATGTTTTGAATCAAATATTATTGAAGTGCCTAATAACACTTGGTGGTTAGACTCTGGAGCTACTATTCATGTGTCACATATTATGCAGGGATTCCTTTCGATCCAGCCCATAAGAGGAACTGAACAGTTCCTTTATATGGGGAACAGAATGAAGACACGAATAGAAGGAATCGGGACGTACAGATTGATTTTGGATACCGGGTGTCACCTGGATCTAGAAAAGTGTCTCTATGTTCCTGAATGTACTAGAAATTTAGTTTCTGTTGCAAAGTTGGATGAAGTAGGATTTAACTTTAAGATTGGAAACGGTGTATTTTCATTGTATAAACATTTGTACTATTATGGATCTGGTACTTTAGTTGATAATTTATATCGTTTTAATCTTGATGTTATGTATGCTGAATCTCTGTTTCTTGTTGAGCATAGTATAGGTAACAAACGTAATGCACACAATGATAGTTCTGCTTTCTTATGGCATCAAAGATTAGGTCATATATCCAAAGAAAGGGTATTGAGGTTGGTGAAAGGTGAAATATTACCTCAATTGGATTTTACTGACTGGGATATATGTGTTGATTGCATAAAAGGTAAGCAAACTAGACACATATCAAAGAATCCTGCCACAAGAAGTAATGAACTTCTTGAATTGATACACACTGATATTTGTGGTCCTTTTGACATTCCAACATGGGGTGGTGAGAAATATTTCATCACATTTATTGATGACTACTCACGATATTGCTATTTGTATCTACTGCATGAAAAGTCCCAATCAGTGAACATCCTAGAGGTGTTTGTAAATGAAGTTGAAAGGCAGTTAGATAGAAAAGTGAAAGTAGTGAGGTCAGACAGGGGTGGTGAATATTATGGTAAATTCAATGAAAATGGACAATGTCCTGGTCCATTTGCAAAATTCCTTGAAAGTCGAGGCATATGTGCACAGTATACAATGCCTGGTACACCGCAACAAAACGGTGTGGCTGAAAGGCGGAATCGCACACTTATGGATATGGTTAGGAGTATGTTAAATTACAGCACTGTACCTTTATCCTTATGGATGCATGCATTAAAAACTGCTGCATATCTGCTAAACAGGGTTCCTAGTAAGGCAGTCCCTAAGACTCCTTATGAACTATGGACAGGTAGGAAACCCAGCTTAAGGCATCTTCATGTTTGGGGTTGTCCAGCAGAAATAAGGATATATAATCCACATGAAAAGAAGCTTGATGCAAGAACCATTAGTGGTTACTTCATCGGCTATCCTGAAAAATCAAAGGGGTACAGATTTTATTGTCCTAACCATAGTACAAGAATAGTTGAGTCTGGTAATGCTCGGTTCATTGAAAATGGTCAATTCAGTGGGAGTGGGGAATCACGAAAAGTGGATATTAGAGAATTTCAAAAGGAGACCCTACACCCAGTGTTTCTACTCAAGTTGTTGTTCCTTTTGTTGCATCACAGTCACGCAACATGCTAAGACAACAAATTGATGTTCGAGACACACAAAGTGAACATATTAGAGATGAACCAAGTGACAATGTGCAAGTCACAAATGAACAAGTGATACCACAAGAAATGGCATTACGGAGGTCTACAAGACAGAAAAGACCAGCTATATCGAATGATTATGTGGTTTACTCACTTGAGCAAGAATCTGACTTAAGCATTGATAAAGATCCAATCTCATTTAGACAAGCCATGGAATGTAATGATTCTGAAAAGTGGTTCAATGCCATGAAGGAAGAGTTGAAATCAATGGATGTAAATCAAGTCTGGGAGTTAGTAGAGTTGCCTGAAGGATCAAAACGAGTTGGCTGTAAATGGGTCTTCAAGACCAAGCGAGACTCAAAAGGCAACATCGAAAGATACAAGGCCAGACTTGTTGCCAAAGGTTATACTCAGAAAGATGGTATTGACTATAAAGAGACCTTCTCTCCAGTTTCGAAGAAGGACTCCTTAAGAATTATTATGGCTTTGGTGGCTCATTATGATCTAGAGCTTCACCAAATGGATGTAAAGACCGCCTTTTTGAATGGTGACTTAGAAGAGGAAGTTTATATGGACCAACCTGAGGGTTTTATAACCACAGGGCATGAAAATTTGGTGTGTAAGTTACAGAAATCGATATATGGATTAAAACAAGCTTCCCGACAATGGTATATTAAGTTTAATAATACCATTACGTCATATGGTTTTGTAGAGAATACCGTTGATCGGTGTATCTATATGAAGGTCAGTGGGAGCAAGTTTATTATATTGGTGTTATATGTCGATGATATTCTTTTAGCTGCTAATGACATGGGTTTGTTACATGATGTAAAGAAATTTCTCTCTGAAACTTTTGAAATGAAAGATATGGGTGAGGCATCTTATGTGATAGGAATAGAGATATTCCGTGATAGATCACAAGGATTGTTAGGATTGTCTCAAAAAGGCTATATCAATAAAGTGTTAGAGAAATTTAGAATGGAAAATTGCTCTGCAGGAATAGTTCCAATTCAGAAAGGGGACAAGTTCAGTAAATTGCAATGTCCAAAGAATGACTTGGAACGAAAATCAATGGAATCTATTCCCTATGCATCACTGGTTGGAAGTTTGATGTATGCACAAACATGCACTCGCCGGACACATAAGTTTCGCTGTAGGAATGTTAGGCCGATATCAGAGTAATCCAGGATTTGATCATTGGAAAGCTGCAAAGAAAGTACTTAGGTACTTACAAGGTACCAAGGACTACATGCTTACATATAGGAGATCAAATCATCTTGAAGTAGTAGGATATTCGGATTCAGATTATGCTGGATGTGTAGACTCGAGGAAATCTACATTTGGTTACATGTTTCTGTTGGCTGGAGGAGCAGTTTCATGGAAGAGTGGAAAGCAGTCAGTCATCGCTACTTCCACTATGGAGGCTGAATTTGTGGCATGCTTTGAGGCCACTATTCATGCATTGTGGTTGCGGAACTTTGTCTTAAGGCTTGGATTAGTCGACAGTATAGCTAAGCCGTTAAGAATCTATTGTGATAATTCTGCAGCTGTTTTCTTTTCTAAGAATGATAGGTATTCTAAAGGTGCGAAACATATGGATTTGAAATACTTGTCTGTTAAAGAAGAAGTACAAAACCAAAGAGTGTCAATTGAGCATATCGGTACTGACCTGATGATAGCGGATCCGTTAACTAAGGGTTTGCCACCGAAAACATTTATTGGACATGTTGAACGAATGGGCATTATAGATAGGTCCTCATTGATTTGATATTTGATGTATATGTATATATATATATATATACATATGGTTGTATTGCTCATATTGTTATGACATTTGTGAATTCAGTTAAAGTTGTGGTTTTGCTTGCTTATTAGTTATCTACATCGAGTTGTATACAATTATTGTTTGTGAGATAACTAGTAGCCTAATTGGAGATAATGATTTAAAGATTTTAATATTCCTCAATTAAGTTATCATGAATTATGATGTTCTTGTAATACATGGAAGGAATCACATCGTTAAATGGTGTGTGACCGCCATGATTCAGTCATTTTAATTCAATCAAGAATTATGACTTGATGCATTCTAAATATGGTGCACACTTAATTGTTAGTGAATCATCAAGTCGTAACATGGACCAAGTGGGAGATTGTTAAATTATTTTAACATTAGTGGTCCATGTGACTTAGAGTATGACTTAATGTAAATGTCTAATATGATGGTCATTTAGGCATAATAGTAATTTTAAGTCATAGGATTTAAAATCCTTCCTCTCTCCCTAATTAAATATAATAGACAGAAAAGGAAAAAGAAAACAACGTATCTTTTCCATTAGAGAAAAGGAAAACAACGTATCTTTTCCATAAGAAAAAGGAAAACAACGTATCTTTTCCATAAGAGAAAAAGGAAAACAACGTATCTTTTTCATTAGAGAATTTTCTACACCATCAAAGAAAAATCTAAAAGAAAAAGGGTAGAGTAGGAGAAATCATCAAGACAAAGTTCGTGACAGATTTTCTTCTTTCGACTGGAAATCAAAAGCAATGGACAACGGTATGTATCAAATTACTTGTAATTGATTATTGCAATTTCATTAAAAGATCCTGCGGCAAAGAAAAATCATAGAAAATTTCTATCATCCTATACAAAAGGGTTAATTGCTTATCCTAGAGAATTATTAGTTAATTTCATGAAAATTTAAATATATATAATATGTATTGATTTATATTATTTTAAAAGTTTTCTATACTTATATATGAAAAAAGATATACTATTGATACACATCGCCGGAAATTATCACAAAGTGACTTTCATTGACCGACACACTGCAATCAATCAACACAAAGTAAATTTTCGTTCACCGCCCGCATGGCAAATTTCTATTTATTATTATTTTTCATTTTATTTGTTCACCCCACGTAATGCAAAAAGAACTCATGGTTTCAATGAATAATCAATTTGCTACACTTTCGATGAAATTATATCTTTTTATCTTACACATTGAATATATATGCCAAACATTAGGTATTAATTTAATCTGACGATGTGTAACTGCTCTTGGTCTTTGCCTGATAATATTAGTTTGATTGATGGAACTTCCCCCTAATAAAAAAATTCGTGCACATCAATACGGCAGGCTAAATTTGTCGATTATGCGGAAGGGATTATTAGCATATTCTATCAAGATGGTTCCTTCTTTGTATTATGACTGCTATTTTTTTTAGCGCCTCATTAATGAGTATCATAAAATACTAATCACCAGTAAAATTAATAATAAAGAAAAGGCAAAAAACAAGTAAAAGATTTTGTCAATATTTCACTCTTTTCCTATCAAACTTCCACTTTCCTATTAAGGGACTGTCTCAATCAATGATCAAACTATTAAAATAAATATAATAATTAATGTATTAATTATTTTAGTGATGCAATCATGATTAGTTGAAAATTTGAACCCTAAATCACTAATGGGACCAATATAAAACAAAAAACAGTAAAACCATATAATCTTTCTTTTTCTATCAATTAACAAGTACTAATAATCAAGGTTCTTATTGTCTCCTACCAAAGCTCATCGGAGTCTCTCCTACCAACAATCCTAAAACTCAAACAATTAAGATATAGATATAGGTTGATCCAAATTAGGGCCCCAACCCAAACTGGCTCATAAAACTAAGATTTATTAAGGTCCTAATCAATTAGCTCGCTTAGACTTGCATGATTTGATGCGTCTAGCCAGTTCTTCCTAGGAAAAAAAAAAAGAAGGAAAATTTAGCATGAGTTGATCCGAAATGGACCCCAACCCAAACTAGCTCATGAAACTGACATTTATTAGTGTGCTAACCAATTAGCTCATCTACACCAAGTTATTTATGATATTAGAAAATTAATATAACTTGATGCATGTGAAAAACAAGTTCTTGAAGAACTTGTAACAATTCCATTGAAGTAGACTTTAGTTGAAGAAGAAAAGAGGAACTCAGACGAAGGAAAAAGGTGTATTGATCAAAGTTAGTTAGTTAAGTAGGATCAGTATTTATACACAAACATCTTATAATCAAAAGAAGACAAGTGGAACTATAAGAATTGAACACGTGTACACATGAAAAACTAAACATAAATATAACTTATCTTCACACACGTAAATTTGGAGCCTCTCAAAGGCTAAACTTGGCACAATAATCTTGAGTTTGCAGGTACCCAAGCGCTTTACTGAGGAGGTATGCAACTCTACTGATGAGGGAACGTAAACTGGACTAAGAAAACCTGAAGTGATATGATCATGCACAAAATGCACATCAATATCAATGTGCTTTGTACAACCCTGTAACTATGAGTCATTGGCAATTAACAAGGCTAACTTGTTATCACAAGACAACCACATAGGAAATTGAAGATAAATACCTACATCTTGAAGAACATACGATACCCAAAGCAAGTCCTTAGCTATAGCAGCAAGGCTCCTATACTTAGCCTTTATTGTAGATGTTTCAATAGTGGCTTACTTCTTAGTTTTGCATAAAACCAAGACACTTCCAAGCAAGATACAAAAGCTAGTAATAGACTTTCTATCTATGGCACTAGATCCCCAATTGGCATATGAAAATCCATGAAGAGAGTAATTAGCATAGTAAAACAATCCTAATGAAGAACTTCCTTTCAAGTATCGAAAGAGATGAAAGAGAGCTTGCACATGAGGTTGATAAGGACTTAAAAGAAATTGATTAAGTTTATTAACTACAAAACACATATTTGGATGTATAATGGAAATGTATAAAAAGTTGCCCAACAAGTCTTCTGTCAAAGGTTAGATTAGACAATAAAGCATTAGTGGAATTATCTACCTTTAGTCGTGATTGCATAAGATAAACAGTAGGTTTTGCACCTAATAATCTAGCATCATTGAAGACATTAAGAAAGAATTCTGCTTATTAAGAAGTATACCTCGATCAATATGACACAACTCTATACTAAGGACGAAGTGAGTAAAACTTAAATCCTAATTGTGAATTGATCATCAAGGCACTACTTAATAACATAAAAAAAAGTAGCATTTGTCACGCCCCAAGGGGTACCCTAAACGTAACAGTCTGTCACACTCAATATTAAAGCTTAAGTATGACAACCTTAGTCATTCTCAAAGCCTTGGTATTAAGTGTAAGGCGTGCTCTCATAAATTTAGAGGACCATACATGGAATTATGAAGCTTAAGAAGATATAATAACAAATTAAGAAAAAAGGATTCATAATATTCATTTGTTCATAACAATGATCTTACAAAACTTAGGGGCATTCCCCAATCACGAATCTATTACAAGAATATTCCTACATCTTATCCAATACTAAACTTCATCTAGAAATTCCTTAACCAAAAGGAAAATACCTGGCTGCAGGATCCACGTGGCCTCAACCACAAATAGGTTAATTGCAAAATATATCTATAGGGTTATAAGCTAATAGGCTTGGTGAGAACTATTTCCATAAATGACTTCTTGAAATGAAATTCAAACAAGTTATTTAAGCAAACAAATGAAATGCAACAAACACGAAGGCAAACAAGGCATATAGTTTTCCGGAACTATATGTTGAATGGATTTACTCCCTCCACTCGGGGTTTGGTGATACGTAACCTCAAAAAAGTAATTTTAGTTAAAAAGATTTATGCTTTCGATCAATACCGCCAAGCATATTAAGTCTACTTGAATTGAGCCTTGCTTCTGGACTTTCCGCCAAGCATTTAATTCCATGTCGCCAAGCAATCGCTTTCGGTCACTCCGCCAAGTGTTTGCTTCCGACCTGAGTTACCATCCTTCTCACCCAAGGATAATAACCCAATGCAATATAACTCACTTCGTGGTATGCATGTATCAATTTATTTATGATATCATAGCATTATTATTACCAACGGTGATCATAGAATTTCATACAAATCAAGTGTTATACTAAAACAAACATTTAATCAATTCCGGCTTTGATATTCTTAAGATCCTTTCAACAAAATTTCTTGCATACATATCCATTTGTCTTTTCTTAATTCTAATGCGACTAGACTACAAGCACAATCAAGTAAAGCATTCTAAGGAAATAAACTCACGATGCCATGTCGACAATTCTCTAAACGGAGTCGTTCACACCACCACTTAGTCGAAATAGTCCTCGGGGTATGGGTATCCTTCCTCGGATTCACCTAGTCAAAGAAAACCAAAATGAGTATTTCTTGATGACTTTCTTGAATTTTGACAAAACAATGTCATAAGAACGTCAAAGTTCGTATATAGGAGAATTTCAATTTAAAATGGCCATAACTTGGTCATTTTAACTCGGAATCGCACATATAATATATCAATTTCTACCTACTCGAAAAAATCTACCCATATCTAAAACTATTTTTTATCAAACTAGATCATATAGGCTCCGAAACAGTGGGATCAGATTCATCATGAATTTTCCCACCCAAGAACAATTTGTTTCAAACATTAAATCATTTAAAATTTATTTGATAAATACTTAGTTATCTATATAGTTGAAAAAATCTCTTTTTATAGCTACTTTGCTCATATTTTATTCATGCTCAAGTGTTTGTTGTCCAACCATGTTTCTTGAGTAAAACAATGTTAATTTAGGAGTTTAGAAAACTATAGTTTACAAGAAATTCATTTTGTAAATCTTTGAAATGAATATTTTGTTTTCAAAAAATTACTTTATGTTTGACTTATTATTTTTCCTAGATGACTGTTTTGAAAAGAAATTTTCTTCTTTTCTAAATTCTCTATATTAGTGCTACTTTTCCTTTTTATTTTCTATACAAATTTTCTTTCTTTGACCATTTGTTCGAAAATATCTTAATTTGAAAATTCCCATTCCTTTTTCATAAGATTCCCTTATGTTTGTTTTTATAGAAATCATTTTTGTATCAAAATCATTTTTCTTTTTGAAAAACAAAGTGATATAGAAATGTTTTAAAAAGCTTTGCAAAACAAAAGTAGCTTCTAAAATTGTAGTGAGTTCTTGTTAAAACTTGGGAAGGAGTAACTTTATTTTTGTTAAACCATAGATTATATATATATAAACTTATTCCTAAGTGATAAAATCTCCTTTTTATCAATATTTTTAGAGCTTGGAAAAATTTAGACAAAAATCTTAAAGGGCATGATTTATGAGAACTAATAACAAGAAAAATAACATAAAAAATAAATAAAGTAAAGTATTGGGAGTCTTAGTTTCTTCAAGGCTCCCGGGACTAAGAAGTAGACTAGTACCAAAAGAAAGAAATAAAATAAAAGAAGAAAAACAAATTGTTTTGACTTGATGAAGACAAGTCTAAGACTAGAGACTAGTCTTAAAACATCAATAAATAAATAAATTGCAATGAAAAAAATAAATAAATTACTTTGCATGGAAATAAATAAATTGCAAGTGAGCTTATATGCTCTAAAGAATATGTATATATATAGATACATAATAATACTTAGATATAATAACAATATGAACACAGTAAAATAACAACATAAACATAAATAGATATTCATAAACAAGAACAATACATGAACATAGTGTAACTTCCATAATATTTAGTTTTTGAAAACTCACAACCATGGTCATGTAAAGTTACATGACATGAGAAAAAAAATATAAGGAAAAATTTACCTAAAGAAGGTTTTTGAAGTATTATGTGGTTATGAGTTTTGTAGGTAGAAAGCGGTTTGAGATAATTTTGAGAGAGTATTTGGAGAGAGAGTTTGAGAGAAAATTTGAGAGAGATTTGGTAGAGAAATTGTGAGTAGTATTTGTGTGAAAGAAGTGAAAGAGGAGAGTGGGTATTTATATGAAAATGTGGAGTGATTTAAATAAAAGAAAAATAAAAAAAATTGAGAGGGAGAGGGGGACATGGGCGCCAGCCATGGGAGTAAGAGAGAGAGAGTTTTTTTTTTTTTTGTATTTTTGTTGATTAAATGAAGTAATAAGTAAGGTAGATGTGAAATAAAGTTATGGGAAACGTAAAAAGTAAAGGTTATAGGTTATGGTGTTGTAAGAGTAGGTGTAGAAAATAGAGATAAAAAAATAGTGTAGAATAGTAGTGAATAGTATAATCTAAAGTAGATATGACTAATAAAGTACCGGTAGTAAGAAAATACGTGTATAATTGCGATATCTGTTATTTTTACTTACCAAAAAATTATAAAACTGATATTTTTAAAAGCCTTATATTTTTACGAGTCTAACGGTATATTCGAAATATTTTTACTATTCCGAGCCCCGTGACACGTTTTTAAAAAACTGTATCCGTTCGGGTTCAAAACGATTCGCGGTTTTATTAATATGATCTTTAACCTTCCTCGGGTAATTACGAACTATTCTACATACTAAACTCTTACTTACTTTCTCAGGGTTGCTTATTCGGGATTGCCGAACTTAAGCCATTACGTCTAACTAGGGTTTTGTTGACTTTAAGGTTTCCGTTTGCCTTTCAGATTAAGGTTTAAGCTAAACCGATTCCAAGACTTTAGGAGTTTACAGCATTAGGGGTAGAGATGATCATATCATCACACAAAGAAAAAAAAAACTTATCCATCAGATCCCTAATGAGTAAACAAAGAGTAATCATGTTTAGACTAAGTAAAACAAAAAGAAATAAGGAAATTAGAAATTTCCAAATTCCATTACCTTGAAACTTGCTTAAGGCCATATAACGACTCTTCAAACAATACATTTGATTAGGTAAGGCCTTGGTGTATCCTTTGGGTAGAACCATGAAAATATCTTCATCAATATAGCCATGTAAAAAAGGATATTGACATCAATTTGATATAAAGGCCATCCTTTAATGGCTACAATTGCCACTAAAATATATAAACACTATCCAGCTTAACAATTGAAGAGAAGATCTCATTGTAGTCGACTCCTTTCATTTGCGTAAATCCTTCAGTAACAAATCATGCTTTGTACTTTCAATAGTTTCATCTAGTCTATGTTTAGTCTTAAAAACCCATTTAGAACAAATAACACACTTTCCCTTAGGTAAAGTAGTCATTCCCAAGTATCATTAGATTCAAAAGCACTAAGTTCATTTTGCATAGCAAGTTGCCATTCTTTTTATGTTGAGATGCTTCTAAGTGATTATTTAGTTCTTGAGCAATTAATCCTTTAGCTAAATAAGCTACAAAATCGATAGAATAAGTAGTAAAAGTGGAAATATCAAATAAAGGGTAAATGTGTTTAAGAGAAGAGGAAAGAGTTCCAACATAATTTTGAGTATGTGTTACATGTATAAAATCTTGCAACCAAGAAGGGGAACAATATTCAATGGGTAAAACACACCATGTGTATGTACACCCGTATGTAACTACCAACCATACATAACACATAGACGAGATAGTGGGCAATTCTCAAAGTAACTACCTATACAACTACGTGTTAGAATGCCATTGATAGTTACACACAACATATACATTATATGTGACGTGTAATACCTCCCGAGTCCTTTTTCCCAAGGAGCATTCCTCAACTTATTAGTCCTGTGCAAAGTGGACTAAGAAGTAAACAAAGCTTATTTGTAAAAGAATGATCAACTAAAGATGTTGTTTGTAAATCTTGCTCAGTAGAAGACTACATTGTAAGAGGGGCTCATGGATGTTGATCACAAGGATTTAAAATCAAAGGAAAAGTCTTAAACAAGATAGGATTAGACACATTAGTATGATGGATATTAATAGAAGACTCATGTGTTTGAAAGGGAAAATAATCTCAAAGAATACTACATCTCAAGAAATTGAAACTTGTTTGTGATGAAGATCATACACTTTAAAACCCTTTTGTCCATGTGCCTATATAAGAAAACACATTTAATTCCTCTTGCTTCAAATTTATCAGTGGGACGAGGCTACTTTCGAACAGAACACAAGCAACCCCATAATTCTCAAGCCATCATAATTTAGTGGAGATCGAAATAGCTTTTCATGTGGTGACTTCCAATTCAATTGTGCCATATACATCTTATTAATCAAGTAAGTAGCGGTAAGAACACACTCTGCCTAAAATTCCTTTGGTAAACAAACATAAGTCCTTAAAGCTCCAGATATATCTAATAGATGATGGTGTTTTCTCTCAACTTGACCATTTTGTAGTGATGTGTAAGTAGTTGTCCCTTGGTGCACACTCCTTAGGCTATGAAAAAAGTGATTTTCACATATTGGAAAAAATTGAAATGATCCAAACATCAATCATAAGAAACCAAAATCAAATGAAGTCAGCAGAAGCCATTAAAGTCACATATGAATTTAAACAACTAAATTTTTCAAAATTTCCATGCCTTAAACCGAGAACCAAAATTTTGAAAATTTGAAAACAATTTAAATATCGAAATAAAAGTAAAGTAGAATTTAAAAATAGTTCTCTAAATTAAGTTTTACAAGAAAATCAAAATAATGTCATTAGGAGCTTCGATTTTGCAAAATTATGAATTTACCCTAAACCAGGAACTTATGCAAATTAAAAAGTTAAACTTGTAGATAAATTAGACTTATTTTGTCACTGTAAGCCTCGGAAAATTTTAGTAAATAATTCCAAGATGAATTTCGAAAATAAACCCTAAAAATCACCCCAAATTAAAAACGAATTTCGACAAGTCCTAAATCACGAACGAATTTAAAAACTTCTTAATCTTGAGAAAATGAAAATCTTTAAACAATAAAATAAGAACTCAGTGGTCTTCAAATTCAAAACCATGACGTACGAAAATTCCATATTTAACTCCGACTTATAAAAATGGGTAATATAAAGCTAAAAAAAAAAAACAAATTATTAAAAAGCAAATAACGATTGACTTTCGAAAATATAACTCAATTCAAGAGTTTCGAAAACATTAAGAGATATTAAATACTTACAAAAATAAAATTTAAAATAAATTTCTCAAATTAAATATGTTGTATAAACATAAAATATTAGTTTCCATTTGGCAAGGATCTAAACCGGAAAAATCACCTGAAAACCCTAAGTGGAATACAATAGCTTAAGTCCGGCAATCTAACACCCTAACCCTAGAGGCCGAGGTGTAGTTTAAATATAGTAAATAGCTCGTAGTAATATAAGTTTGTTTAAAAATATCAGATTGGTAAAATTTTGACCTATCTCGAACCCGTCGGATACAGACTTTGAAAAGGCGTGTCCCGGGGCTCGAGATATCAAAAACATACCATTAGTACAGTTAGACTCATAATTTTATAAGATTTCTAAATATATCAGTTATATAATTTTTCGGGTTATAAAAGTTACAGTTATAACATTTTTATCATATTTTCATTTCTACCGGTAATTGATTAGTCTTTTGCACTATTCATTTTATTTCATTACACCATTTTATTACTTTTAAATGTATACCCCGGGTTTCCTAGTAATCAAGTAAACTTCGAAAACCGGAAAATGAAACCCTAAACCGGTTTAGTTCAAGTTTGGGAGAAAGACTTAGAAACCCTATATCCGGCTTTTCTTCGGTTTCATATCAAAAGAAATTTTATAAAATAATTTAATATGGAATATTGTTTCAAAGTGTTGTAAACCCCGGTTTTTCAAGTAACTAAGATAACTCAAGAACCGGAAACCAAAACCCTAAACCGGAATAGGTTAAGACTGGAGTGAGAACTAGGAACCCTAATTCTGGCTTTTCCTCGGTTTCCAAATAAGAAACTTTTATAAGCAAAAATTAATTTTGGATATAGTTCTTGATTATATTTCGAAACAAGAAAAGATCATATTTTAAGAAAATTTCAATTCCGGGTCATCCGAGACCCATTATAGAAAAGCGTGCCCGGAACTAGAATTTCAAAAATTTTCTTATGAATACCCATTTGAATCGAAATAAAATAAGAATTTCAAAAACATAAATTTCATAATTTTTCGGTTTATGAAAAATACAGTTATAGCCTTCCTATTCGTATTTTTCTTACTACCGGTAATTAAGTTGTCTTGATTACTATTCATTACTATTCACAAGTACAACCTATGACTACCCATTTGTACACCCTATATTTGCAACCCTTACCATCACTCAATCACTTCCTTTTCAAAGACTTTTTGTCTCTTAAATATTATTTTAATTTATAACAAATTGTACTCATTTCCATCAAAACAAGTTAAATCAAAATCAAATCTTCTCCTCCTCCCCATACATTGGTCGGCGTGAAACCCCTCCAACAAGCTCCATTTTGCAATTTTCTTTTTATTATTTTAGTCTCATTTAACCTAATTCCATTTAATATATAAGCTACATTTTCTCTCTCTTTCTTCATTCTTCACTTTTTCTAAGTTTTCAAAAGGTAAAAAGCTCTCCAAATCCTCTCCTTCTCCACCACTTTGCCGTGAGCTTCATAGCTCATACACCACACACACACAACTTTCTTTTTCTTCTATTGTCTTCCATTTTACCTTAAAGTGAAAGAACCTTACTTCCTTAACCTTAAATCATTGTAATGGTAAGGATATTCTTGGATATTCCAACTAAATGTCCCATGAGCTCATGCTAGGGACAAGGAAATATCAAAACAAGAATACCAAACCATCACAAAGTAGATCTAACATTTAAAGGAGCTTTCATGCCAAAAGCTTTATGAGTTTTCATCAAAAAGTGTTTTGAACAAAAGATCTTTTATAAAAATATAGTTTTATGTTTTGAAAACCTATTTAAGCATTTGATATAGTAAATCTATCATCTTACTACTCATATTCATGTAGGCATTTAAGATCTCATCATTATTTTGAGTTTATGTGCATTAATGGTCTTTTTATGCTTTTGTCCTTAGTAAATAACCTTCCTAGTATATAGATCTATAAGTAGATGAGTTAATAAAACCAAAAAGGAGAACACTTTTCAAGAAATGAGTTGGTGTAAATTCGGATGACTTGAGAACCTAGGTTAAAAACATTTTTACCAACTTCTAAACATATATTTTACAAGAAAAATGAAGCCTATAGGTGATAGATAATGTTTGGTAACATTTTTCATGAGTCTAAATTTTTTACCAAAGAAAATGTTTGAAACAAGAGATGAAGTCCAATAGAAGTTTTGAGTTAAAAGTCTTGAAAGCCAAATTCGTAATAATGGATAGATGGTTAGAAAACACTATTTTTCCAACTTCAAAAATGGTATTTTCTTAAATAAATGAAGTCCTTAGGGTATAGGTAAAATAAATACTTAAAGTTTTAAGTATAAAATACATTTTTCTTAAAGGAATTAACTTGGAAATGAAATTTACTAAATTCGGATTTTGGAACCACCCTGGTATAAGACCCACTTAAAAGTTTACAAATGAAGATTTTATTAAAGAAATGAAGACCTTAGGATATAACTAATATAAGGGTCAAAATTTCTTTAAACAAAGTGTAGTTTTCTTAAAGAAAACCCTTGTAATAAGTAAGTGTGACCAAGTGTAGTAAACTTACTTATTAAATAATAGCATGAAATGGTTTTCTAAGAAAAAGTTTATTTAAATTCTTCAAGTCTAAAAAGTTATAAGACCTTAGATACTTAAGAGTTAATATCATGACATTCATGATAGGAAAATTCATCACCATGGCATTTAGTTTCATTTTGCACTTAGGAATCTCAAGTGCATTCATGAAAACCGCATTTTCGGAATCTATATACCCGCTGTACAGATCTGATCCCTCATTTCCGAGGCTTAGATATTTTTGAAACTTGATTTAAACTTCATATTTAGAAAGGTCTTCCGAAGTAGATAGAAATCGATATAAAATTTGCGAAATTCTGACTTAAAACAACCAATTATGGCCATTTTAAATCGGACTTCGAAAATGACGCGAATTTCGATTTCACTAAGTTTTCTTAGAGTTTTAGTATCCTTAGATGGTAGAGTGCTTATTAGGGTATTTCTTATGTGGATAGGTGAACCCGAGGACGTTGAATCTTTACCTCCGGATTATTATTACTAGAAGAAAGGCGAACCTATGGCGGAGTGAGTTTTCTCCTTGTTTTTACCTTGATTGTGCTTGTAGTTAGTTGCATTAGAATTACAAGAACAAGATAAAAATCGATATGAATGGGGATGGGATATATGATGAGACTGTGATGAATGTATGCCAAAGAATACTAAAGCATATCGAAACCACGATTTGATTGGATAACTGCACTGTTCATATTATTTCTGTTTTGTGTATGATATTGGCTGGTCACTCTAAAGAATGTATAAATATTTTGACCTAAGCGAAAAGTAAATTGATCATGCATCTCATTGGACATATTGCATTTGGTAGCGTGCTACTCCTATGCAGGTCGATCAGTATGGTCCGAGGACTCGTTTGGATAATGAGACCCGGGATGATCAGAGCTCATTCATAAGAAACTAAGGCGCATTGGGGATGCAGTCCATGCGTGAGCCTAGTCGAGACGAGTGCTAAGAGCCAGGGCTTGGGGACTAGCAACAGTCGTGTAGACTTCAATACCATCCCTAACCCAAGATACGAAGGGCGTAAATCCGTTCTGTGTGTGGGTTCCGGATACCCATACATAATTGCTTACTCATGTGTTTGTTCATGCATAGCATATGTTTGATTAATACTTGCTTGTTATGGTACGGAATTAAGGGAATTCTCACTAAGCTAGTGTAGCTTATACCCCAATAGTTGTTTAAATGAACAGGTTATCTCAAGAATACAAAGTGGAGACCGAATTGGTTGGAGCCGGGAATGACTCCGAGATTTTGGCAAAGAATACAAATGTTTGAAGTATTCTGCTAGTTTTATGATCTGTCTTGTAATAGTTTATGTAGGGAAGTCTGTGGATGAATGTGATTGGAGTTGAATGATTTGTATTTTGAAGTGTAGTGGTTCGTATATGAAGTGTAGTGATTTGTATTTAGAGTACAGTGATTGTATTTCCTTTACATTGTTACTCAATTGTATCAATATAAAATGTATCATTCCGATATGTCTCCTTTATGTGTTAGACGCCTTGTCCATAGTATGGAAGCCTTTGCGTGACTGAGGTGGTCATTCTTAGGCTTTAATATTGTGTACGGCGGACTGTCACGTTTAGGGTACCCTTCGGGGGTGACAGTCACGCCCCAAGGGGTACCCTAAACATAACAGTCCGCCATACTCAATATTAAAGCTTAAGTATGACAACCTTAGTCATTCCCTAAGCTTTAACATTAAGTGTAAGGCATGCTCTCACAAATTTAGAGAACCATACATAGAATTATGAAGCTTAAGGAGATATAACAACAAATTAAGAAAAGAGGATTCATAATATTCTTTTGTTCATAATAATTATCTTTACAAAACTTAAGGGCATTCCCCAGTCTCAAATCTATTACAAGAATATTTCTACAACTTATTCAACACTAACTTTATCTAGAAATTCCTTAACCAAAAGGAAATTACTTGACTGCAGGGTCCACGTGGCCTCAACCACAAATAAGGGAATTTTAAAAGATATCTATATGGGTATAAGCTACTAGGCTTAGTGAGAACTAATTCCATAAATGACTCATTGATATGAAAATTCAAACAAGTTATTTAAGCAACATGTAGATGCAACATACACGTGGGCAAACAAGGCATATAGTTTTTCAGGAACTATATGTTGAATGGATTTACGCCCTCCATTCGGGGTTTGGTGATACGTAACCTTAAAACAAGTAGTTTTAGTTAAAAAGATTTGTGCTTTCGATCAATATTGCCGAGCACCTTAAGTCTACTTGAATTAAGCCTCGCTTTCGTATTATCCTAAGCATTTTCTCCATGTTGCCAAGCAATTGCTTTCGGTCACTCCGCCAAGTGTTGCTTTCGACCTGAACTACCATTTTTCTCACCCAAGGATAATAGCCCAAATGCAATGTGACTCACTTCGTGGTATGCATGAACCAATTTATTTATGACTTCGTAGCCATTATTATCAATATTAAGGTGATCATAGAATTTCAAACAAATCAAGTATTATACTAAAACAAACATTAAATCAATTCCGGCATCGATATTCTTAGGATACTTTCAACCAATTATCTTCATACATATCCATTTGTCTTTCCTTAATTCTAATGCGACTAGATTACAAGCACAATTAATTAAAGCAATTTAAGGAAATAAACTCACGATGCCAATGACGACGATTTCTCTAGTGGATGAGTCGCTCCACACTCCTTCCACTTAATCGAAATAGTCTTCGGGATATAGGTATTCTTCCCTGAATCACCTAGCCAAAGAAAATACCCAAGATGAGTATTTATTGATGATTTTCTTGAATTTTGACAAAACAATGTCATGAGAACATTAAAGTTCGTAGAAAGGATAATTCCAATTTAAAACGGCCATAACTTGGTCATTTTAACTCGGAATTGCATATAATATATCGATTTCTACCTACTCGAAAAGATCTACCCATTTCTAGAACTATTTTTAACAAACTAGATCATATAGGCTCCAAAACAGTAGCGATAAAAATCACTACGAATTTTCCAACCTAAAAACAATTTTGGTTCAAATATTAAATCATTCAAAATTTGTTTGATAAATACTTTGTTATCTATATGGTTGAAGAAATCCACCTTTATAGCTACTTAGCTCATATTTATTCATGCTCAAGTGTTTGTTGTCCATTTATATTTCTTAAGTAGAACTATGTTAATTAGAAGTTTTAGAAAACTATTGTTTACAAGAAATTCATTTTGTAAATTGTTTTGTAATGAATATTTGATTCTTTTGTTTTCAAAGAATTACTTTATTTTTGACCTATTATTTTCCTAGATGACTTTTGAAAAAAAATAATTTTTTTTCTCCTTCTAATTTCTCTATTTTAGTGCTACTTTTCCCTTTTTTGTTCTACAAAATCTTTCTTTGACTATTATATTTGAAAAGATCTAAACTTGAAAATTCTTACTTCTTGTTCATAAGGTTTTTGTTATGTTGTGTTTTTATAAAAATCATTTTTACATCAAAAATCATTTTTTTTTTTGTAAAACAAAGTGATATAGAATGATTTAAAAAAAAAAAAATTTAAAACAACATAGCTTCAAATTTGTAGTGAGTCTTTCTTAAAACTTGGAAAGGAATACTTTTATTTTTGGTAAACCATAAATTTTATATTTCATACAAACTTTTTCTTAAGTGACAAAACCTCCTTCTTATCAACTATTTTTAAAGCTTTGAAAAATTTGGACAACAATCTTAATAACATGATTTATGAGAAATAATTAACAAGCAAAAATACATAAATAATAAATAAAGTCAAGTATTGGGAGTCTTAGCTTCTTCAAGGCTCCCAGGACTAAGAAATAGACTAGTCCCAAAAGAAAATAAAATAAAATAAAGAAAAATTTGTTTTGAGTTGATGAGGACAAGTCTAAGACTAGAGACTAGTCTTAAAAAACAAGGAATAAATAAATTGCAATGGAATAAATAAATAAATTGCATTGCATGAAAATAAATAAATTACAATTGAGCTTATATGCTCTAAAGAATATGTATATATTTATATAGATACATAATAATACTTAGACATAATAATATAAACAAAATAACAACATAAACATAATTAGATTTTCATGAACAAGAACAATACATGAACCTAGTGTAGCTTCCATAACACTTAGTCTTTGGAAACTCACACAAGTCATGTAAAGTTATATGACATTAGGAGAGAAAAATAATAGGAAAAGTTTACCTAAAAAGGTTTTGGTAGTGTTATGTGGTTATGGGTTTTGTTGTGGGTAGAAAGTTATTTTGTGATTATTTTGAGAGAGTTTTGGAGGATATTTGGAGAGAGTTTTGAGAGGAGAATTTGAGAGAGTTTTTATAGAGAATTTGTAAGTAGTAATTGTATGAAAGAAGTGAAAGAGGAGAGGGGGTATTTATAGGAAAATGTGGAGTGATTTTTGTGTGATTAAAATAAAAGAAAATTGAAACAAAATTAAGGAAGAAAGAAGAGGAGGGGGGCGGCCATGGTGTAGGAGGAGAGAGAGAGTGTTTTGTTTTGTATTTTTATTGATTAAATGAAGTAATAAGTAAGGTAGATGTGAAATAAAGTTATGAGAAAGGTAAAAAATAAAGGTTATAGGTTATGGTGTTTGTAAGAAAGGTGTAAGAAAAAAGTAGAGATAAAAAATAGTGTAGAATAGTAATAAATAGTGTAGTGTAAAGTAGATATGATAAATAAAGTACCGGTAGTAAGAAAATACGCGTATAATTGCGTTATCTGTTATTTTTACTTACTGAAAAATTATAAAACTGATATTTTTGAAAACCTTATATTTTTACAAGTCTAACGGTATATTTAGAATATTTTTACTATTCCAAGATCCGAGACACGTTTTTCAAGAATTGTATCTATCGGGTTCGAAATGAGTTGCGTTTTACTAATCTGATCTTTTTAGGCTTCTTTGGGTAATTTCGCAGTATTCTATATTCTAAACTCCTACTTACTTTCACCGACTTGCTTATTCGGGATTGCTGGACTTAAGCTGTTACGTCTGACTAGGGTTTTGTTGACTTTAGAGTTCCGATTGACTTCTAGATTAGGGTTTTAGGCTAAATCAATTCCAAAAATTTGGGGGTTTACATATTTGATATATTTAAATCATTATTACCCCAAGAGAATATTTAAAAACCCTAAACTGTTAAAAACTAACTAAGGTTCTTATACGCACAAATTTTAAATGCACAAGATCGTGCCAAATGGTAGAAACCCTAAGGAGGTCTTTTTCCCCTTACAAGCCTCATATAAATAATCTCTTCCATTTTTGTCTTTTCTTTTTTAAGAAGCCTACTAAAACCTTAAGATGGGCTACTCTAAACCCTAACCTCCACCTAATGTTAGTTAATCTAAATTATAGAAGGATTGATGTTAACTGGCTAAAATTATCCACATGTTGCTTGGAAAAACAGATATGAAAATGTGCTAAAAGGAGAGGATGGATCACAACCTTCACCAAAATTTGTAATAAGGTAAGTCTTGAGATTTTAAGGGATGTGTTATCCTCCTAATTCTTGCATAACCGAAATGTGACCATTGCCAAAAATATAATATAGGATCCTGAGGAACTTTAATAAAAAGTCGCAAAAGTCATTTCCAATTTTTCATGATTTAAGAATATAAAGTATGAACAAATTTGATTACAGTAGAAAAGATTATAATCCTTTCCAATAAAATTTCAAAACGCAAAATTTAACTTCTATAACCTTAGATAATCAATGATAGATGATAAATGGATTGTTACTGTAAACTTCAAGATCCTGTTACTTTAAACTTCAAGATCCTTTTACCTTGAGTTTAGTGATTAGAAAAAATTTTTTCACTCGTTAAATAATGATGCAATGGTTTTCAAGTTATCTCCAATATTTTAAAACCTTAAAGTAGCACTAGAAAATTTATGATTATCAATAATCAGGATAAATTCCAAACAATAAAAGACAAAATTTTGTAACGTGAGTCGATGACTCCATAAATAATCATAGATGGCCCTAGATTTTAATTGCAATAGAAGACAATTAATTTTTAAAACCTATTGGATAGAAAACGATAATTGGTGACAAAATACGCGATAGGATAAAAAATATATCAATATCTAGGAAACTAGACCTTAATTAAATACTCGGATTATGCCAACATTTTAGTTAAAATGGGTCTATGGAGACTAAAATCCTAAATTGCCCTTGTAATCCACAAGAACTTTCATAACTAGTAAAATAAATGGAGTAATAAATGTGGAATAGATAATGAATTTATGACCCACAAAAACCCAAGTTAGAAACTTTGAATAGCAATGAGCTCATCTATAACCTAAAAACCTTAAATAGAAGCTTCTTAGCTCCTAAAAGATATCAAAGACAAGATTTCATGACCTGAGTTAAAAACTCAATATATAACTATAAGTAGCTCTAGATTTCAAGTGTGTTAAGAGATGATTTTTTTATAGAGTCTATAGGCTAAAAGCGATAACTTAAATATAAGCCGCTAAAGTTATAAATATGTAATAAGAAATGAAAATAGATCAATAACTATAAATCTAGATCTCAAATAAAGATTTAGATTGCACTGTTAGACTAGTTAAAGAATTCTAAGTCCATAGCCCATCATGCTTGGAAACTCTAATCGCGTAGAATAAAACTCTAAAAACACTCAATTGCATAAATTTATAACTCAAGATTTTATCTCAAAGTATAATTTAGAAATATTGTAGAGGCTTTAAATGAACTTTTAGAGATAAAACTTCTATATAATTGATATAATTATACATGTTTAGCTTCATAAATTACATGAAAACCAAGATATTTAACTATATAAGTAATAAATTAGAAAAGATATGCAATACACGGTGAAAATTGAATCAAAAGAATTGGCTAACTTCCTTGGAAATTCTTCACCGTAGCTTGCTTCTTCAAATTGAACGAGTTCATTAGTAAAGGTCAAATGAAAATGACATCTCATCCAATGATATGCTACTAAATGACCCATGAATTAAATGAAGAGGATGACTTAATTTTAGGCATGTAAAGGTCGGTTTTTCTTCTTGTTTCACTGAGTGTATACGAACAAGTAAATATAAAGAGTTAAAAAATAAAAAATAATTCAAATTTCCATGTGAACATTGTAAACCTTCCTAGTTAAACAAGTTGCTCCATTTTCTGTGTACAAGTCTCTCACATAACTCATTTACGAAACAACAAACAAGACAAATAATTAACAAACCAACAAAAGCAATCCCTTCCTAATAGCAAATTGTAACCCATTTATGTTATGTATTATATAAGTCAAATTCCATCAGCAATCAATATCATTTTTCTTTATGTCTCATTCATGAGCCACAATAACAAAGCAAACAAAACTACACTTTTTCTCCCCATCTAGCAAACTGTGAAACCCACATCAAGACCAAACAAAGCACAAACAAAATTCAAACATTAAGCCACACATGCTAACTGTGAGCTCCAAGGGGAAAGTTCATTAGCTTACAATAAATCAAAACTTCAAGAGTCCAATTCTAAACGTAAATGTTGTCTTGACTTGGATAGTTCATTCCTAGAATTTAACTACTCGTTATTCTATTCTTATACCTAGGTTTTGGTCCACTTAGGAGAGGGAATTCATCACTTCCATCTCAATCCAATCATGGTACTACCTACACTATTTTCCTATATCACATCTATATGTAGAAAGCTAGGAAAAATTGTATGAAGGAGTCATTATGAATTCTATATGCTTCGGTTTTTCTAGGAGCTTAGGGATATCTAAATTATATCCTTGTAATCTTATTTGATCCATCTCCTGCTCTAGATAGACAATACAGTTAGCAATAAATGTCATGGAAAAACTAACTCAAACATTAGGATCAACATACCCTAGAATTCAACTCATGTAAGGAATGACGCTCATCTTGCATGTTCCATGAAATACTCTAAATCTTCACCTATATTAGAAATTGGGTTTAGATAGAATTACATAAGTCAAATGAATCATAGGATATAATTAGACAAGTTGAAATAATTAGATTAGTAAATAATTAAGTTGAATTTGAGATTTTAAATTCCTAAAATCTCTAAACATGTCCTTAAAATGTTTAAAGGATTCCTAAACCTTCAATCTATAGCAAAAATATCAATTCTTAAATCTTTGTAAAATTTGAGTTTATTTGCTTGTATCAAAATATCAGTTCTTAAACCCAAACTTAAATTAATTTTTATCTAAAATAAATTCCTAAATTAAGTTCTTATTTTAAGTTCTTAATTTCTAACCTAATGGGTCTAAAATCATTTCCTAAATATTTCTAAAACTAAAAATATTGATCTGATAGTTCTAAACCTATACCTAAATCTTAAAATATCCTAAATAAACCCTATCCTTTCCTTTTACTTTTTCCTTTTCCTGCCATTTCTTTTCTCTTGTTATTTACTTCTTCTTCTTCTTCTTCGTCTTCTTCTTTCTCTCTCCAAATTCAATACATGAATCTCAATTTCAAGAAGAGAAAGAGAGAAATCAAGTAGAAGATGAGATAAGAGATGAGAAATCAAGTAGAAGTAGCTCCAACAAGAAGAAAGAAGAGAAGTTTCATGTCTTCCAAAAGCTAAGTATATGGTTTATATTGTTTTCTTTGTAGTTTATGAGTTTATATATATTGCTTTAATGTTGAATTGAGTTGGAAGTGCTATTTACATATGTATATGTTAAATTAATGTTAATGTAAGTTGGGTTTGATGAAGAAGATGATGAATAGTGAAGTTGAGTTTTGTTGAAGTAGTTGGAGTTGTTTGACGTTGTTGAATGAGTGTAGAAGTGTTGTTTAGACTTAATATGAGTAGTATATAGCTTTTATGAAGTTTTGATTAGAGTAGAATGTGTAAAAGTTTGATAAAATGAAGTTTGAAAAACAAGAAAATTCGTAACTCAAGGGAAACCATGAATCACGGGCATGATTAAGACCTTGGTAGGCTCAGGTTAGACAATTTTAGGCAATCACGGGCGTGATTTTTGACTTAGAAGTGATTTTTCGCAAACTTTTCATCAATCACGACCGTGATCCATGCCTTGCTAGCCTTGGGTTGGTCACAAAAATTTAAAACTCAATAATCATGGGCGTGATTCATAGCCCATAAGTCATTTTATAACAACCTTCCAAGAATCATGTTCGTGACCTAGGTCTGTTAGCCTCGAGTACAAATTCACAGCGATGATGTTTTGTAATTTAATCATAAATTTTTCATCCAACCTCCGATTGAGGTAATTCAAGTTGCATTGGAAAGATTAAAAAGAGATTTACAACTTTCATGTTTTAAGTTTTACAAAATTGATAAGATCATATTTTATACAACTTGTTGCTATTCATAAAAGCTAGAATGGATATTTGTTTTGATTAAAATTCATGTTTCAGGACTAATTTGGACAAAGAAATCAAAACAAGAGATTTTGAATCAAAAATGGGAAAAATTGAAGTAAAGGCCAACATTTCAACATTCAAAGCCGCGCTTTCAGACGGCTTACATCCAAGGCCGCTACCAGCACTGCCATCTTTGCATGATATTCACCCAACAACACTGTAAGCCGCCTCAAAGCTGCCGGCGTAGAGGATGAAGAAGCCAGGGTACATGGAAGGCCGGCAGCCCAAAATTGAAACATCACCAGCTTTGAAGAAGTTACATTCTAAGCCGGCACCAAAGTTGCCGGCGTTGAGGCTGTGTACATCAAGAATCAGAAAAGACATTAACACAACAAATGCTTGAAGGAAATTGAAGAGTTAAATCTGTTGGAATGTCTAGGCCGGTGTCAAAGCCGCCGGCTTTGAGGCAGCTTTCGTTTAAATTTGCCTCAACCTTTCCTTTCTCATCACATATGCCGGCTAGATCTACATGTAAGCCACCGGCGTAGAAACGGCCTACATGTGTAACTGACGTTGAAAGCTACCTGTGCATTGCCTACGCAAAGGAGAAATTGAAGATACGCCGCTTGTAAGCTGCCGGCGTAGGATCCATAACTGCCGGCTTTGAATGAAACTGCCATTTTTCTTTAATAAGTTGTTACGAAATTTTTCCTATAAATAGGGGGTCTTCTCCTCACTTTGAGAATCATCCAAGAAGCTCTGAAATACACTACAATACATCGGTTAGATTAGCATTTCATAGAGATTTTTGAAGAGATATTGAAGTTTTTCAAGAATTTGCAAGTGAAGCTTTGATATGTTGAATTGGTGATATCTGATCTTTTCCTTTTATGCAATTCATTATCTGAATATTCTGATCATAATGAAATCATATGTAATTTCTTATCTGATTTTTGAATCATCATCCATGAGTAGCTAAATCCTTTTTGTGGAAGTTGATGAAGCTTTAAACATGCCAAAATGATCTTTGAAACCATGTTATAAGATAGTTAGAATCATGGAATATTCATATTGAGTTCTGATTATTCATCATATCTTTGGTGTATAAGAATTCTGATAACTCGGAAGGGAAATTAGGGTTCATATGAATTCATAAATTAAGATTAAATTACAATTTCGGAAGTGGCAGAGTTTAATCTAATTTAGAAATTGTCCATGAATATTAATGCAATGTTTTATATTGATTTCTCACTAAGGAATTAGGGGATGTTAATATAAAGTATTAGTCAATTATAGAATCGAAAGGTTTATAATTGTAATTTTGATTCCACGAATAATTTATTTAGCGGAAGCTATTGATTATTTTGTGGTTTAAAAGGTTTTTAACTCTGTTTTTAAATCTTTACAATTTCTTATGAATATCCATGAATCTAATTATCGTTATAACATGAATTCAAGTGATTGGAATAGTTTAAAGTGGATTATGCTCTTTCCTACATTTTTATAACATATCACTCTCTTCAAAAACTCACTGCATTCATAGTAGATACTTAATTGGATAATTTAGTTTTAATCTAATCATTCTAAAAAGATCAATTGCCTAGATATTAGTATTAGTTGATAATTGTCTAGTAGTTAATAGATCTCTGTGGGATCGACACTTGACTCATGCTATATTACAAGATAAGGGCCAGTACGCTTGCTGGATAAGATGCTTTAAAAATTCAATACTAATTTAGCACATAAAAATAAATAATGATCAATGCTTAAATTTTACTTATTTTCAGCTGATATATTTTCCAAACAAAGTCAAAATTTGTATTTGCTTTCTAAATATTTTTTTGTTAAGTGTAAATGAATCTTTTAAGTTAAAATAAGATAGATAAGTGATATTTGATGTATTATGTGAGTTAATTGATGTAATTAAACATGAATTAAGTAGATTTATAAATTTAACAAATAATTAGATTAAATCTAGAAGTTAGTTATAAAATGAACTTAGTTAACAAACCTAGGTCCAACTTGACTAAATGAACTTAAAAGTTAAAATGAATTAGATTAATATAGTTTAATCACCTTGGCTTAGTTTTGAGTTAAATGATTAGCTCTAATCAAATTAGCTAAAACTAAGCTAAAATAAGATTAATAGTTAATAATCAAATTAGATTAACAAGTTAGAATGATCTTTGATTAGCATGAGGAGTATATTGTTTTAAATGTCTATTTGCATAAGTTATAATGTTTTGTATATTTAATTGCTTTGTATATGTTTTTGTAAAAAGAAACTATAGTTAAAGTGAAAAGAAATTCTTTGATAGACAAAAGAAATCGTCCATAGTTTGGTGGGACGATATTCGCAGCCATAGCGGGTTCCTATTTAGTGTCTGATCAAATAGGGCTTTAATAAAATGAGTTTGAGATAAGTGGATTAGTAGTTTAAGTTCTTATATGAGTTATAGCTTAAGTTCTTATAAGAATTCGATTTCTTGAAACAAATGTTTGAATATGATTTGTGGATTCTCCTGGTTATCTTCTGATTCTTTTGAGTTATGGGCGTCATCTAAAGGTACGCAACAACTTGCATGGTGATTGTTAAGATAGACATCTTAAATGGACTAAGAACTTAAACTCGGCCTAATAATTGTTTGAATTGGTTATCTATTTTGACATTTAAATCTATTTATTGACCTGAGATGGCAGTTCGGTATTCAGTCTGGGAAGCGGTACCTTCCTCAAATTAGGGGCACGGTAGTCATAGGCACTTAGGCCACCCCTGTCGTGATGCAGTTTTTGGAAGGTGAACCTAGACGAGATTGAGATGGTGCCGAGGGAGGCGGGGCAATGACTTTCATAAGTGGTACGGTGGATAGTCGATGGGTAATTGTTATCAGCGTAGTATTTGCTTAAACTTGAAGGGAAATCTCATGGTTTAGTTCAACGTTTATGGGAACGATGAACTATATTCATGTTGTGGACTGAGTTAAGTAGAGTTGGATAACGGCTGAGAACCTTAGATGACTATTATTTCTCGTTTTTGGATATATTATCTAAGAGATATAAGTATCCGGACCGCTTATATCAACCCCTGAGCGTCGTGATTGTTACTCAAGATCCCAATTACCCCTATTGTCCAGAGTTTGAATACTCTCGCTATTTGTTTACTTTAAAGAAAAGATAATAACTTGTTATTTGATGCATTGCATTTAGCTAAGTTCGTGTGCTACATCGCTTGTGAGTGCATTACTGTGTTGGGCTTCGGCTCATTATTGTTTTGTTGTTCTTTTCTCCAGGTGATATATTGAGGATGATGATGATGATAATGTTGGTGATGATTTGTTAATGATTTTGATGAAGATGATGATGGTGTTCCTTATTGATGATGATGTGATGTTGATGATGCTTGACTCGGGTTTTGGCGCTTATGATGATTCACAGGAATTATAGATGAGTGAAGTGAGTAGGAGCGTGGATGTTGTTTAGTTATTTTATTTCTTTTTTATTTATTTAGTGAGAACTAATTTATTTACAAATTGTAATTCTTTTAATGGGGCTTGTTAGCCTATATTTTTAAATGATAATCTACCCTTAAGAGTAGATTAAAAAGTGTTTTTCTAAAGTTTTGTTTCATAGAAAATTGGTCTGCTTGTAGGGAGTAGTTTTATAAATGATTTTAATAATTTTTTTTTCCATTGCTAAATCTAGTTTTCGCCAGAATCTAATTGAATGATTCACAATTCTGAAAATCGAGTAGTAATGTCCAACATAAACAAAATCTTTTAAAGAAAGCCTTAGCGTGTAGTACTTTAGAGTATTATACGTGGCGGTAGCATCTTAAGTTATTTAATTAATCGAATTAAATTTTTAGGGCGCTACATTCCATAATAAAACTTAGTTCATATTTAAAATGAGTAGATAACATGATTTAGGAAGTGAAATTTAATTAGAAGAACCCTAAAACTACCTATAGTAAACTCGACCCTATAGCTAAAATATACACTACATAACAATGTAATCTAAAAACAAAACAATATAGATACATGTATGAAAAGAGAATGAAAGGCTGGATACACCAAATTAAACCCTAGGAATCATACTTCACATGCCACGGCCTTATATGCACATTAAAGGGAAATTTAAGTCTAATACACATTTGATATCTACATAGTTCTATAAACATGTAAAGATTATAAATAGAAATGAAAAAGGAATAGATTAGTTAGATCAACCTTAAAGGTGAAAACCCTAAAGCATTGGCCATATAAGCATTCCTAAGAATAAAATATATTCAAATAAATAATGAGATCTACATGAACTTATAGATATAGTGGAAAGTTAATAAATGATTGGATATAAAATATGACCCTATAAAGAATGGAAATTTCAATCTATGTAGACAAATTAGATGACAAACAAAGTAAAATAATATTAGAAGTCACATTATCAAAGTAGGCATTAATGAATGCAAAATCTAAAATGAAGGGAGTCAAGAACAGTAGAATGACCATAAATAGCAATATAAATATGAAATAGAATCAAGAGAAATACAATGAAAATAAATAGCAAATATAAGAATACCCTATAATACCATCAGTAACCATAGAGCAAAGCAAGTAAATGATATGAAATGTGAAAATTAAATAAATCATCATACAATACTCGAAATAAGCTTTCCAATGCCTATTTAGATGTAAAATTCGAGTTAAAATGATATTATAGACTTAGTTGATGATAAAAACTAACATCAAAGACTATTTAAAACTACTTTTCATAAATAAAACCCACTAATACA